>CAUYQV010081242.1:0-38638 GCA_963574575.1 Galagoides demidoff
GATAGTATGGACATTTTAACAGTGTTGATTCTTCCCAGCCATGAGCATGGTGTGTTTTTCCATTTGTTACCATCTTCAGCTATTTCTTTTCTCAGAATTTCGTAGTTCTCTTTATAGAGATCTTTCACGTCCTTTGTTAGGTAAATTCCCAGATATTTCATCTTTGGCACTGCTATAAAAGGAATAGAATCCTTGACTGTTTTTTCAGCTTGACTGTCATTGGTATATATAAAAGCTACTGATTTGTGAGTATTGATTTTGTATCCTGAGACGCTACTGCTGGGAGAACTAGCTGGCGACCTGTAGAAGACTGAAACTGGACCCACATCTTTCACCATTAACAAAAATTAACTCTCACTGGATAAAAGATTTAAACTTAAGACATGAAACTATAATGATTATTGGAGAAACTACAGGGGAAACACTTGAAGAAATTGGCCTGGGAGAATACTTTATGAGGAGGACCCCCCCGGGCAATTGAAGTAACACCAAAAATACATTACTGGGATCTGATGAAACCAAAAGCTTCTGCACAGCCAAACACATGGTAAGTAAAGCAAGTAGATAGCCCTCAGAATGGGAGAGGATATTTGCAGGTTATGCTTCTGACAAAGGTTTGATAACCAGAATCCATAAGAAAAGAACAAGTAATCCCATTTCATTGTGGGGAAGGAACTTGAAGAGAAACTTCTCTGAAGAAGATAGGCTCATGGCCTAAAGACACATGAAAAAATGTTCATCACCTTTAATCATCAGAGAAATGCAAACCAAAACCACTTTAAGATATCATCTAATTCCAGTAAGATTAGCCCACATCACAAAATCTCAAAACTATAGATGTTGGCATGGATGTGGAGAGAAGGGAACACTTCTGCACTGCTGGTGGGAATGCAAGCTGACATCCCTTTTGGAAGAAAGTATGGAGAATATTCAGGGATCAAAAGTAGACCTGCCTTTTGATCCTGCAATTCCTCTACTAGGATTATATCCAAAAGACCAAAAATCACTTTATAAGATATTTGTGCCAGATTATTTACTGCAGCTCAATTCATAATAACCAAGTCATGGAAGAAGCTCAAGTACCCATTGACCCATGAATGGATTAATAAATTGTGGCATATGTATATAATGGAATATTATGCATTAAAAAAGATGGAGACTTTACCTCTTTTATGTTTATATGGATGGAGCTGGAACATATCCTACTTAGTAAAGTATCTCAAGAATGGAGGAAAAAGTACCCAATGTACTCAGTACTATTATGAAACCAATTTACAGTCACTCACACTTTCATATGAAGAATAGGTCACAACTATGGCCCAAGATGAAGGACGGAAGGGGGGCTAGAGGGGAGGTCAGATGGATGGAGGGTGAATGGTGGGATCACACCTATGGTGCATATTGCAAGGGGACGTGCTGGATTTAGTATAGGGTATAAATGTCTCAACACAATAAATAAATGAGGTGAGGTACATATTAACCAGTGGGATGTAAGCGTTCCTAATTCTATATGAAATCAACACATTGTACCCCATAAATGCATTAATATATACATGATCTACCTCTTTATGATTTAATTTAAAAAAAGAGAAAAACTATTTTGGTTATCAGGCATTTAAATTACTTTATGCTGCTTTTCTTCCCTTCCCTCCTATTCCCTCCCCTCCCCTCCCCTTCTCTTCCCTTCCCTTCCCTTCCCTGGTTCGAACCTGCCATCCCTGGTGCACAGAGCTGGCACTCTAACCACTGAGCTATAGGCGCCCAGCCTTAAATTATTTTAAATTGTTCATTCTCCAGCTAATGCAGATTCTGATTTACTTTTTTTCTTTTTCTTTTTTTTTTTTTATTGTTGGGGATTCATTGAAGGTACAAGAAACCAGGTTACACTGACTACATTTGTTAGGCAAAGTCCCTCTTATAATTGTATCTTCAGACTCTGATTTCTTATTCTTTTTCTCTTTTTTTTAAAGATTTTATGTAGTGGCTTGGCACCCATAGCCCAGTGGTTAGGGTGCTGGCCACATACACAGGGGTGGACAGGTTCAAACCCAGACTGGGCCTTGTAAACAGTGACAAGTAAACAAACAAACAAAAATAGCTGGGCATTGTGGTAGATGCCTGTAGTCCCAGCTACTGGGAGGCTGAGGCAAGAGAATTGCTTAAGCCCAAGAGTTTGAGGTTGTTATGAGCTGTGACATCACAGCATTCTATTGAGGGTAACATAGTGAGACTCTGTCTCAAAAAAAAAAAAAAAAAGAAAAAAGATTTTACGTAGTATTACTATTACTTTATATCTTAAGAACCTTTAAAATATATAAAATTCTTTCAAATAGATTTCATACTTTTTTAAATTGACTAATAATTGTACACATTCATAGGGTACATATGGTTGTTTCAATACATATAGTGATCAGATCCAGGTAATTAGCATATCCATCATCTCAAACATTCAGCATTTCTTTGTGTTGGGAGCATTCAATATCCTTCTCCTAGCTATTTGGAACTATATGGTATATTATTTTTAGCTGTCAGACTTTGATTAGTAAAAAAGATATGTAGAATATTATTAGATTCAAAATGAATGGAGCTTTAATTTTTATTTAAATTTGGGTAATCTGAAACAAAACAAAATAAAACCAACAAATAAAACATCAACAAAAAAACACACTAAATGAATAAAAAACCCAATTTAGGTGTTAAGGAGGAATCCAAAGGAAATGTCTCTTATTGTTTGAGTAAGAAAACAAAAATAATCTTGGAATTATTTCCATGATCCAAATGGCTGTACAAATGGCCTCACTCGGGTAGGCGGATGAGAGAGTACTGAAGGAGGAGGAGGGCTGTGGAGTGGAGCTCCATGTCATAGCTGCTCTCAGCTCATCTTCAGTTAAGTACTCTTACTGGCCTGTTGGCCATGTCGTCACATTGACTGTCCAGGCTGTTGGTGTCCATGCCTCTGGACATGGTTAGGCTTGTTAATTAGTTGAGATTTATTGTGTCTTGTTAGATTTGTGGTTGGTTGTGGTAGTGAGAAAGATAAAGGAGTTTGTAGGAGCAGGTCATGGAAAGATATTAGGGAGGTTTGAGGCCCAAGACCCATTTAGATAGTCTGGCTGGCAGGGGGAGAACTATGGAGCTGTAATTTATTTAAGTGTGTGAAGCTGATGGATTGATGGATTTCTGAGAGGGGAAAATGGATTACTTTGAAATCCTCCTTCCCCGTGAGTGATACTCAGCTTTTCATTTCTTTTTTTTTTTTAGAGACAGAGTCTCACTTTGTCACCCTCGGTAGAGTGCCATGGCATCACAGCTCACATCAACCTCCATCTCCTGGGCTTAGGCAATTCTCCTGCCTCAGCCTCCTGAGCAGTTGGGACCACAAGTGTCCACCACAATGCCCAGCCATTTTTTTGTTGCAGTTTGGCTCAGGCTAGGTTTGAACCCACCACTCTTGGTATATGGTGCTGGCGCCCCACTCATTGAGCCTCAGGTGCTGCCCTCAGCTTTTCATTTTTTAATCTTGGCATAACTTGTGGATGGAAAGAACTCTGCCCCATTTATAAACTTATGTCATAATTTATATTATTTTCTAATTGATTTTGGATGCAAAGTAGGGAATTTTGGTGCATGATTATCAAATATTCTACTGAATTTTTAATGTGTCCAAGGCATTGTGCTAAGTGTTGGGAATGCAAAAAAAATGAGAGACATGGTCTCTGCCATTTTTAAGGCTGTAATGAACATTTATTAAGTACCCATTCAATGCTACAATTACTGTCACTTACCTTATCTTGTGTAATCCTTATAACTTCATGCTAGGTAAATTAAATAACATGTAATAGGACAAAGAGTTGGTGGTGCTGAGTTTCTCTGTTCTATAAGCTTCTTTTGTCTTTTTATGCTATTCAGGTGTAGTGAAAGGTATATATAAAGAGGAAGTGAGAGAAAAAGCTGTAAGGATTTGACGGTATCCTAGTTATGAGGAGCTCTTCATATCAGGTGTAGGTATTCTGGAAGTATAGTGGCTCATTGAAGTATTTAAATAGGGTATGAAGTAATGAACACCTGATTTGTTAGATGATAATGGATGGGTGAAATAAAAAAACGAGAGAGAAATTATAGAAGGTGTCTGTTTTAATGAGATTTACATTGATTCATTTATCCAACAAATTTTGAGTGCTTACTTTATGCCAGTCACTCAGGATATAGTAGAGAGAAAGAAAAACAAAATCCTTGTCCTTGTAGAGTTCATATTTTAGTGGTAGGAGTTAGACATTAATAAATAAATGTAGGAAACTATAATTTTACATAGTAATAACATAGTAATTTTAACATAGTAATTTAAGTATATTGAAATATAGCAGGGTAAGGAGATAGAGAGGATTGCTGAAAGGGATTACTTTAGGGTGGTTAGGAAAGGCCTCTCTCTAGAGGTAACATTTGAGCAGAGACCTGAATCATGTGAAAGAGCCTGCCATTCAGATATCTTGGGGAGGAGTGATCCAGTAGAGGGAAAAGCAAGTGTAAAGGGCCTGTGGTGAGATCAAAGAGCCACAGGCAGACCAGTGGGGCTGGATCAGGAGGGAGGATGGAGGGATGATGGTAAGACATAGGCAGGGGCCAGCTCATGTCAGGCTGGTATATCATGCTAAACAGCTAAGTTTATTTCCCATGTGAAAAGACATTGAGTCTTCTCAGGAAGAGAGGGAAGTGAGTGAGGTGATTCATATCTTAAAGAAATTGCTCATGGTTATATATGGATGATAGACTGCAAGGAACTCAGTCAGGAAGCTCCTAGAAAAGGCATCTTGGTAACAGAAGTTGTGTGGACTGCTGGGTTGGTGGTGCAGTGGAGGAAGAGTGGGAGAACTTAGAGTATGTTGTGAAGGATATATTGATGGCTTCGTGGGGCAGGGAAAGGGTACAAGGCAAAAGGAAAGGGATTGAGGAGCACTCCTAGTTTTGGTCCTGAGCAGCTTGCTAGATATGATGACCTTTACTGAATTGGAGAAAACTTGGGGAATAAAAGATTTTTGTGAGAAAACCAAAAGTTTTATTTGGGATAGATTAAGTTTGAGATCCATATTAAGTGTCTTAGTTTATTTTGTGTTGCCATAAAGGAATATGTGAGGCTGGGTAATTAATAAAGACAAAAGGTTTATGTGGCTCATGACTCTGTTGGCTGGAAGACTGGGCATCCCAGGAAGGCTCAGGCTGCTTCCACTAATGGCAGAAGGTGAAAAGGCTTCAGCACGTGCAGAGATCACATGGTGAGAGAGGAAACAAGAGGAGGGGGAGGGGTATGCAGGGTCTTTAAACAACCAGTTCTTGAGGGAACTAATAGACAAGTATTCACTCACACTCCTCCGTCTGCCTCTGGCAAGGGGGTATTAGTCTATTCATGAGGTATCTGCATGATCCAAATATCTCCCATTAGTTCCCACCTCCAACATTGGGTATTATATTTCAGTATGAGATTTGAAGAGGACAGATATTCCAACTATATCATTAGGCATCCAAGGGGAGATATCTGGGGCATAAGCAGTATTTGGGGGAGATAATGGCTGAGAATTTTCCAAATCTGATGAAAGACATAATAGATCTAGGAAATTCTATAAATACCAAATATACAATCCCTTTAACAGAGTAACAGTAAAACTGACAGCTGAAAACTCTTTTTTTTTTTTTTTTTCTGGGTAGATACCTAATAGTACAGTGGGTTCTCAACCTGTGGGTCATGACCCCTTTTTAACAATGAAAATACATTGTGCATTAGGAAGGTTGAGAACTACTGTAATAGTGGGATTGCTAAATCAAATGGTAGGTCTACTTTAGTTCTTTTAGGAATCTCCATATTGTTTTCCGTAGGGGTTGTATTAATTTGTGGTGCCATCAGTAGTGTATAAGTGTTCCTTCCTTTCTCCATCCCTGCTAACATCTATTGTTTTTGGACTTTTTAATGAAAGCCATTCTAACTGGGGTAAGGTGATATTTCATTGTGGTTTTAATTTGCATTTTCCTGATTAGCATTGTTAACAGTTTTTTAACATGCTTGTCAGCCATTTGTCTTCTTTTGAAAAATGTCTATTTATGTCCTTATCCCACTTTTTAATGTTTTTTTTTCCCTTGCTGACTTGCTTGAGTTCTTTGTAAAAGGATACTTGCACTTGAATGTTTATTGCAGCACCATTCACCATTGAAAAGATGTGGAATCAAGTCAAGTACCCATCAATTCATGATTAGGTTAATAAAATTCTGGTATATGCATGCCATGGATTACTACTCAGCCATAAAATCGATTAATTAATACCTTTTGCAACAATTTGGATGGAACTATAGACATTCTCCTAAGTGAAGTATCTCAAGAAAGAAAATACAAACACCACGTGTACTCACTATTAAATTGGAAATAAGTAATGAGCACACATGTGCACAGAGGGAAGTAAAACTCAGTGGAAATCAGCTGGGGGAGGGTGGTAGAGGGAAGGGGCAAAAACCTAACCTAATGGGTATAATGAATACTGTTTAGGTGATGGGCACGCTATAGCTGGGACTCAAGCATTACAAAAGTGATCCATGTAACTTAAAACATTTGTACTCCCTTAATATTTTGAAATAAGAAAAAGAATATTCAGAAACAAAAACAATATAGCTGAAAAACTGACAGCTGACTTCTTAGTAGAAACAATGAAAGCCAGAAGGCAATAAAATAATGTTTTTAAAACTAAAGGGAAAGAGCTCCCAAATTAAAATTC
Source organism: Galagoides demidoff (assembly GCA_963574575.1). NCBI lineage: Eukaryota > Metazoa > Chordata > Mammalia > Primates > Galagidae > Galagoides > Galagoides demidoff. The sequence continues at coordinate 6,756 of CAUYQV010081242.1, forward strand.
TATAGCCACTGAAAGTATACTTTAAGATAAAGGTGAAGTAAAGATATTTTCAGATAAATGAAAACTTTAAAAATATATTTCCAGCAGACCCAAGGATGTGTGAAGATGTAGGATGGAGTAATATCTTTCAGTGACTTATCTTTGAGTTCCTTGAACATGTCATTAAGGAAAATTTTCTTCCTCCCAAGATGTTTAAAGTAAATCCTATCTGACTTTTTTCTTCACCTCTTTTTGTTGACTTACCTGTATCATTTAGATAAAAGCATAAATTCTACTCCCCAGAAGCCTTTTTTGATACCCTATCTAGTTTGGTACATGTCAAGTCCTCTTATAAAGGGTATCATAAGGATCCAAATGTTACTGGAGTGTTCTGCAACACTCAGTAGGGCACTTATCATAACATAAAACTATTCGTGAACTGACAGCATATAAAATTAGTTCTCATTCAAACTTTTTGTCTTAGTATTGACATTCATCCCATCAGTATCTTACATCCATTAATCTCTAGCTGACAATTGGATGCTTACAACAATGCCACACAGACTGGTTGCAAAGTTAAATTACAATTACACATATGGCCAGCTATGCAGAGGTTCTTGAAGTTAATGTGAGTGATATCGAAGTATTAGAACCCACGCAGTGGATAATGACTAATGAAGATTTGGCAGAGTTATTCTAGCTCATAAATGAAGACCCCTCAATAGACAATAATTTGGAAATTACACAGAAGCTTCTGAGAAAATTATTTTTACAAAAATTACTCTCTTCATTATAGTTCTGTAAAATTTCAAAGTGACAATAAAGGTTTTGTATTAATAATATACTGTATTTTTTTAGAAATATTATCTACTCATTTAATCAACACTTGATTCATATTTTTAAGAATGATTTTAAAAAATATTCTTCTATATTAAAAAATTCTTCAGTTTTCATTTTTTCAAGAAAAGTCATTGAATTTATTTAATGTTAACTCAATCATACAAACATTCAGTGGCTTAAAACTGTGGCAATTTTTTATTATCTCTTATGGTTTCTTTTAGCTAGGAATTCAGGAACAACTTGGCTTGGTGGCTATCTCTCGGGTCTCTTAGACAGTTGTAGTCTGGTCACCTAGAGCCAACCCCTGGTTCAGTGTGAGCTGGAACAAAACAAGGGCAACAGAAGTCATGGATCATTGTGGGTAATCTTGGAGGTTGACTAGTGCTGGGACCTGGGACTGGCCAGGTCTCTGGCCCCGGCTTATCCAGAGCCCAGACATGGACCACTATGCTGTTATTTCTCTTGGGAACAATTATCCTTAGATGCCTGAGGGCTATTCACTTTAGCAGAGGGAAGAGAGAGAGTGAGAATTTGAGGAAAAGAAGTAGTCTTAGAAGAATACATCTTAGCAGTCTTTCATAGAGAGACTCTGGGTAAACGCCCTGTAGCAGGAGAAACTATGGAGTCAGAGTAAGTAGGTCCCTGAAAGAATGTACCTATGCTCCCTGACTGCCTTATTCTGCAGCTTCTTATAGGGATGATCCCATGGCTCTTGCACCACAGGTGTAAAGACTGCCAATCACTGCATTCTCTAGCTCTCATATTAGGAGAGCCAAATCCCTCCCCATTCCCTTTTCACCAAAGTGTTAGCTTACCAAGATGTTACAGGTGTTTCTTATGATTACACAGTGTTCTGAGCTTCTAGCTCACTTCTCCTTTCCATATGCTATCCATATACTATATGGTATACTACTGGCTAGCCCATAAATGTTCTTTTCTCTTTCACAATTTATTATGAAAATTTTGTTTTAAGTGGATTCTGTCTAAGAGGACTTGATTTGGTATCAGTTATCCTGAGAAAAGTAGGATGTCTCAGACCAGTCCTTTGTTCATAATCTTCCCACAGTTGTAATTCACATGCATGTACATATGGAGGTATTTTGTTGTCTCCCCTTTAGGGCAATGTTTTATGAAAGCAGGGTCTAGGGTAGCACCACCAATTTAATAGCATGGAACCTGGCACATAATGGGTTCTCAATAAAAATGTATTAAATGAATGAATAAATGAATCCAATAGATAATTATTTGTTCCTGGTTAGAAAAGCTTGAAACTTAGATGAAGTAGCTTCATTTTTTGTTTTGTTTAGTACACCTATATATTCAGCGTTCTGTATTTATGTTAATGTTTACTTTCCAGAGAATGATTAGTCTGTGCTATTGTGGAAGGGAAAAAAATGTACAAACAAATCTATAATATTGAATTGATACAGATTTAGCATCTTCCCAGGGAGAAGAATTGTTTAGCAGAATTTTATAATTGATTGGTTGGTATTACTTATGAATATTGAGGAATGTTTCAGCAACTTTCAGGTGAGTAAGAAAGATAAAACTGTAACTTTAAATGAAAAGAATTGGTTTCTATTCATTGATGTTAAGGATACCTTATATATGTATAAATAAATAAGAATTATTTTTGTTAAAAGGATTTACAATTATTTAAGTGATTTTGTAGGTTTACTGTTTATACTATTCTAGAACTTGCTTTATTCATGATTTGTTTTATTGCATCAAGCCTGTTTAAAGTGATTTTTTGATTTAAAAATTGATGAGACATGAATGGGTATTAGAATGTTAAAAAGGACCAAATTCCTGCAGCTGCCTGTGAACTATTATTCTGAAATGCTATTATTTAAATGGTTTAACTAAAGGCTGAAATAGACTCTCTCTGGGGGTGGTTTTAGCCCCTTTTTCTTTTGCCCTAGTCTCTGCCATTTTTATTCTCCTCCTCTTCTTAGTAATTTTTTTTTGAGTGTCAGTATGTAAGTTTCTTATTGATTTCTAGTTGGAGATGAGAGGATACCTTGGTGAGTTGGGAGCACAGGATATTAGGGGATCCTAGTGTTGAATCTTGAATCTGTATCTGTGTTCTCTCCAGATTAGAAATTCTGAAGCAAAGAGACCACGCATGACCTGCACATGTTGGATTCAGATGTTTACAGAGAATATTATTTAAGATTGATTGAATAATAAGATTTATTAGTACATATCAATATGGACACTGAGAGGTAGGGTAGGACTCAGTGTGACATCACCTCGTAGTTCCAGCTCCATTTCCATGTGACTATCATTATTCTGCCCTTCGCCACATCTTCAAGCCAGCCTCTAAAGATGGCTGTAGTGGTTCCAAACCTCTCTTTTCAATGCATTATTCATAGAAGACTGTGGTTTCTTGAAGGCCTTAGAAGACTGAGAAAGATCTTCTCTGGAAGTCCCCATGAAAACAGTCTTTATGGATCTTTGACCTAGGTTGGCTCAAAGGCCCATTCCCAAACTCATCACTGGTGCTGGGAAAGGGATTACCCTTGGATCACCCATCCAGACCTACCCATGGAGTTAGGATGGGCCATCTTCTCTTGAAGGGCTGCATGGAGGACAGGTGAATACCTGATTAGGATCAGGGTTTTTATTAGGAAGTAGGGAACACATGCTGGGAAAATGACCAAATTTTTGTTGTCTCCCCACACCTAGAATATTCTCTGGCACACAGTATGTTGTCAGTAAATACTTCTTAAATTAACTTACCTTTTAATTTTCTGGTCTGATTTATCTAATTCTGTGATAGCTTTTGTTTCCTGGGAGACAAACATTTATACATTGCTTATTATTTTCATACTTTAAAATATAACACCACTTAAACAGCCAGTTGTTATTTCATAATTAATGGAATTGTAAAAAATAATTCGTAATTAAAAAAACTTGGTAGGTATATGAGTAAATAACCATGCTGGCATATTCCAGCCTAAGGGCACATCCTTAGTAAAACTAAGAAAGCAAAATTGGTCCATTATTTATAACTTGTAAGACAGTGAAAGTATAACCGAGAATGTCATATTATAGTGATGGCATATGGTAGGAGCCATAAAATCTCACATTGCTTGTCAGCACTTGTTCAGTTAAAAGAAGTGAATTTAGTGTGAGATTACTATAAATCCTGGAACTAATGTAGTGATGTTGCTTTGGTAAATGAATCCGTTCGAGAAGATGCTCAGACATTTTCCCACTGATCCGTAGTAATATGGATATGTATATTTTAACTCTCAATGTCATACATTGCAATACTGTAATTAAATTCTGCTTTCTCGGGTGTCATTGTTGGTTTACTGAATTTCTTCTGTACAGGATATTTTGTTACTTGCTTTAAGAGAGAATTTTAAATGATCTCTATTAAATTATAGATCTCCTTTCTACACTTGGTTGCAAATTGATGGGAGAAGGAACTATGTAAAATGAGGTGAAAAGAATTTCCTTTTAGTATTGAGTGTCCAGATGATATTGAGGCTGGGGCTGTATCCAAGCACAACTTGAATGGGTGTGTGGCTTTTCAGGGCCAGCACTCAACAACCCAGGTGGAGGGGAACAAAGAAAGTAGAAGCAAATGGAATGATCTAGAGTAAGAAGACCAGGGAGCAAGAAGTTGTGATAGTTGTGAGCAAGAACTAATGATAGTGATAGATTATAAGATCAAGAAATAAAGCCAGGAGGCTGGGGGCGGTGGCTCATGCCTGTAATCCTAGTGCTCTGGGAAGCCAAGATGGGTGGATTGCTTGAGCTCAGGAGTTCAAGACCAGCCTAAGCAAGAGAGAGATCTTATCTATACTTTAAAAAAAAGAAAGAAAGAAAGAAAAAGAAAAATTAGTTGAGAATCATGGTGGGTGCCAGGTACTCCAGAGGCTAAACCAAGAGGATCTTTTGAACCCAAGAGTTGGAGGTTGCTGTGAGATATGATGCCATGATATTCTACCCAAGGTGACAGAGTGAGACTCTGTCTCAAAAAAAAAAAAAAAAAGGATAAGAATGACACCTGATTTATTGAGAGAAGGCAGCGATTCCCCTACTGACAGACTCCATTCACCATTTCATTATACGTGAAAAGGTAGCCAACTTTTGCTGATACTTTATTTTTGCCAACATATGGTTTTACTGTTCTGTTGAACACATTTTGGTTAATAGTATGATTTAAGGAAGAAATCTGTATTCATTGTGCGCAACTCAACTGCCTCCAAGAAATACAAAGAAATTATTTACTGTTGGTGAAATTGAAATCCCATTTCCTTCCTGTCTGCTGGTTATTGCTTCATATTTGCATATTACTCGAGGCTAATGAGGAAAAAATAAAATTTATTCTATCAAGATCAGAATAAATCAAGCAAGGTTGATTCTTGAATATTTATGAAACACAGCAGTAAATGAATAAAATAAAACATGAATCAGATTTATCATTCTATCTTGGATTTTATGAAGTAGGAAAGCAAAGTCCAGGTCTGGTTGTAAACATGCTGACGTGTTCACGCTGATGACATGGAGGGTAAAGCTGTATGAATCCATCAAAAAGCAAAGGTTAGGAGAAAAAGACAATTAAACATTGAAGATCAATGTGTTCTGTATTAAGAAAAATGAGTTGTAATAGAACATATACATTCTTTGGAAAATATGTAGAGAGGGAAAGAAAAACTAGTCACCACTGGTCATATTACTCAACAAAACCCACAAACAACATTTTGAGTATTTTATTCCAGGTGTTCCTTTTCTCTCTGTAGATTTTTTCCCTTTTATTATGGGTTGAGATTATTTTAAATAAGTTTTAGCCATTCATGTTACTAGAAAAGATTAGGTAGAGAGCTAATGGGAGTTTAACCCCACAGTTAACAGTACAGTATGGCCTATTGTTGGGAAAAATCTTATAAAAGGTAGAGATTTAGAACAGGCTATAGGCCAGTGTTTTTTAATGTTTTTTATCTCACGGCACACTTGAACCTATAGTTAACCTTCTGCGGCACACTTAAATTATGTTGATCCAAAAAAAGAGTAAAAAGAAGAGTATAATTATTATGCTTTAAATGTATTTGAAAATAATTTAATTAATAATCTTTAAAAATTTTCATTTGACACCTAAGATCCTTTCGCAGTATGCCAGTGTGCTATAGCACATTGGTTGTAAATCACTGTTATAGGCTACAGTTTATATGTAGTTGTTTCTTTTTTAAGCCTATAATACCTTGTATTTCCAGGTGGTTTCCGATTTTAGTATTAACCAGGCATAATCTGTTTTAGAGTCTGGGAGCAGATGAGATCAAATGTGTTCAAGGTGGTAGGGCCATAGACACACATTTGTTTTTATGAGTAAATATTTTTGATAGAACTGTGTCTGTACATATGAAGTGCTTATGGGAATACAAAGAACCTAGAATTGCTGAGAAAATTTTGAAAAAAATTGCAGTTTGAGGACTAACACTATTGAATACGGCCTGAAACTAAGAATGGACATTAAAGATCAATGGAATAGAATGAACAGTCCAGAAATAAGATCACACAGGACTTCACAAAGGTACCATAGTATTGCAGTGGAGTAAAGATAAGCTTTTCAGGATATAGTACTAGCATAATTGAGTATCTAGGTGCCAGACAGACCTTTAATTCATATCGTACACAAAAATTACCTCGAGACTGATCATGGACCTAAATGTAAGAGTTAAAACTTTAAAACTCCGAGAGGTTTGCTTTTGTATGTGACCTTGGGTTAGTAACTGTTTTTTAGCTATGACATCAAAAGCATGACCCACAAGAGGAAACATTAATAAATTAGACTTTACTAAAATTAAAAACTGCTTTTTGGAAGACACCATCAGAAAATGAAAAGAAAAGCCACTACTAAAAATTTTCACTCTGAAGAATACCCTGTCAAGAGGATGAAAATATAAGCTACAGACTGGGAGAATATTTGTATTTTTCACATGTCTAAAAATGGACAATATCTAGAATACATCAAGATCTCTCAAAATTCATCCAGTTTGAAAATGGATTTTCACAAAGGAGGCTATGCAGATGGAAAATAGGGCATGAAAAGATGTTCCGCTCAATAGCCATTAGGGAGATACACATTAAAACCACAGTGAGATATCATTATACACCTATCAGAATGGCTAAAATAAAAATGGTGATAATACCACACACTGAGAATTCAGAAAACCTGGGTCACTTATATTTCTAGTGGGAATGTAAAATAATACAGTCACTAGTATGCCATCCAATTTGGCAGTTTCCTGTAAAACTAAACATGTATGTACCATGTGACCTAACAATTGAAGTATTGGGTATTTATCCCAGAGACATGAAAACTTATGTTCCCACATAAACCTGGTCAAAAATGTTCATAGCAGCTTTATTCAGAGGAGAAAAAAGTAGAAACTATCCAGATATCATTTAATGAGGGAATGGTTAAACAACTGTGATACATTTATACCATGCAATACTGTGCAGCAGTAAAAAGGACAGAGCTGTTGATACTCACATCAACTTGGATGGATCCCCAGGGAATTACCTTGAGTGAGAAACCCCAGTATCAAAAGGTTAAACAATATATGATTCTATTAGCATAACAAATTTGGTTGAAATAAAATTATAGAGATGGAGGATGGGTTATCAGTTGCCAAGGGCTTGGAATGGGGGCGAGGGTGGCTATAAAGGGGTAGCAGGAGCCTTGTTGTGACTGCACAGTTTTGCATCTTGGTTGTAGCCATGGTACATGTTGTCAAATCATATTGAAGAGATGCTTAGCATCACTAACCAGGGAAATGCAAATCAAAATTATGAGACACTACTTCGCACCCATTAGGCTGGCAATTATTAAAAAAGGAAATTAACTAAGTGTTGATGAGGATGTGGGGAAATGGGAATTTTTGGGCGTTGCTGGTAAAAATGTAAAATGGTGTAACTGCTAAGGAAAATAGTATGGAGGTTCCTCAACAATTTAAAAATAGCTACTAAATGATGCAACAGTTCCAATTCTGGGTATATACTCTGGAGAATTGAAATCAGGGGCTCAGGTGTCTGCTATACCCATGTTTATAGCAGCATTTTTCACAGTAGCCAAAAGCAGAAAATATCAACATGTGTGTTAGTGGATTGGTTGGATTAAAAAAAAGTGAGATATGTATATTGTCCATTTTTATTTATTTATTTATTTTTTGCTGTTTTTGGTTGGGGCTGGGTTTGAACCCACCACCTCCAGCATATGGGACTGGCACCCTACCCTTTTGAGCCACAAGCACTGCCCTATTTTTATTTTTTAATGCCTGGCTAGTTTCCTTCCTTCCTCCCTCTCTCCCTCATTCCCTCCCTTCCCTCCCTCCCTCCCTGAATTTATTTTTTGAGATAGAGTCTCACTTTGTCACCTTTGGTGGAGTGCTGTGGCACGATAGCTTAACGCAATCTCAAACTCTTGGGCTCAAGTGATTTTCTTGCCTCAGCCTCCTGAGTAGCTGGGACTACAGGCACCCACCATAATGCCTGGCTATTTTTAGAGATGGGCTCTTGCTCAGGCTGGTCTCAAACCTGTGAACTCAGTCAATCCATCCAACTCAGCCTCCCATAGTGCTGGGATTATAGGCATGAGCCACCGTGTGTGGCCTTATTGTCCATTTTCAGATATGTGAAATATAAACATTTTCTCTCAATGTTGATGGGTGGTTGAATTAAAAAAGTAAGATATGTATATGATATATCTATCTATGATATATATATGATGTAGTATTATTCAGCCTTAAATTAAAAAGAAATGGAATTCTGACACATATTACAACATGGAGGAACCTTGAGAACATGCTGAGAATTGAAATAAGCCAGTCCCAAAAGGACAAATATTGCATGAGTACACTCACTCGAGGTACCTAGGGTAGGCAGATTCATAGAGACAAAGTAGAATAGAGACAAAAGCACAAATATGGCATGAGTACACTTACTCGAGGTACCTAGGTAGGCAGATTCATAAAGACAAAGTGGTTACCAGGAAGCGGGAGGAAGGGGTAGTGTTTCAGTTTTGCAAAATCCCAGTTCTGTGGATGGCTGGCAGTGATGGTTGCACAGCAGTGTGAATATACTTAATGTCACTGTACTATACACTTGATGATATACACTTGAAAATGCTTCAAAAGGTAAATTTTATGTGTATTTTACCACAACAAAAATCCTGTAGATCTATATATAGAGAGATAGGGAGGGAGGGAGAGAGATGAGTGTATGAGTGCATTTAAAACTGATGGAATCAGAATCAAGTCTGTAGATTATACCAATGCAACTTTCTGGCTTCATATTTTACTACAGTTTAGCAGCGTGTTCTTTTGAGGGGGGGAAAGGGCAAAATATACTTTAGGATTTAAAAAAAAATATACGTAAGTATTTTTTATACTTCTGTGAATCTATAATTATTTCAAAATAAAAAAGTGTATTTTTTGTTTGTTTGTTGTTTTTTTTTTAGAGGCAGAGTCTCACTTTATTACCCTTGGTAGAGTGCTGTGGTATCACAGCTCACAGCAACCTCCAGCTCTTGGGCTTAGGTGATTCTCTTGCCTCAGCTTCCTGAGTGGCTGGGACTGTAGGCGCCTGCCACAACGCCCGGCTATTTTCTTGTTGCAGTTTGGCTGGGGCCGGGTACGAACCTGCTACCCTCAGTATATGGGGCCAGCACCCTACTCACTGAGCAGCAGGTGCTGCCCTAAAAAAGTGTTTTTTTTAGAGACAAGCCAAAATTATCCCTGATTTAAATAGATGAAACTGGAGTTATTGGGAGAGTTTACCATTTTGTCTGATTCTTCACTCATATATATATTAAGAGTTTATATATATAAACTCCTAATTCCTACCTATATTCCTACACGTATATACATATATATGTAGGAATTAATATTGTAAAGTCTATTAGAATTTCCTCAAGAATTTTTGTACCTTTTCGTTTTTTTTTTGGTAAAGGGTCCACTCTGTATGACTATACTGTAATAGATCATCAATGATTTTGACTTCAAGTCATTACATGTTCCAAGTACATAAATAAATTTCTGTGTGGTAGGCTTTATCTTAACAGAATTATGTGTTTTAGGAAAACCATCACTCATATTTTTCCTTTTGTCTTGCTCTACAGTGATTCTATTTGTTTTATGCATCATCTGGTAAATACTAGTGAGAAATTTTGGTGAGAATATAGACATGTGTTCAGCTGGATTAAAGATGTTCTTGGCAAATGGATGATGCCAGGAGGTCAACAAGGAGGAGTGGACGGGCAGGGTTTATGCCTATCAATATAGGGAAGGAAAAGGAACTGACATTGAGTGTCAACATTTCTGGAAGCCTGTGCTGCAGCTCCTAATTATATGGGATCTGATTAGGGGCATTAGCATTCCTTAGAAGGGAAAATGGAAACGTAGAGACAGTCCCTTTCCTAAGGTTAGACAGACGATGAATGCCCAAGCCAGGAGCCAGACCGACTTTGGAGAGGCAGCGAAGTGTGCAGCCATGAGCAGGTCCTGAGGTCAAATTACGGAGGACACCAGTTTTATCTCCTTTATTGTTCTGGATGGTCGTGGCTTGTAAGCAAGAAGTGTTTATAACCATGTGCTATGTGCATCAGTTGTAAAGATGACATTAAACGCTGCATTTTCTAGAATAAATAGCTGTTGATTTGAATATATGTAGACATTCAATGAATATTTATTGAATACTTAATTCATTCCAGCAGTGTTTTAGGGACTAGGGATGTAGCAGTGGACAAAACAGACCCAAGGGCAACAAGTTAAAATGTACAATAAGACAGTGCTAAGGACTATGGGAAAACCTTTAGGAGGGCTGGCAGGATGTGTTGGAATGGTTTTGATATTTTGAATAAGGTGGGAGCCTCACAGGGTGGGTGATGCTGGGTCACCTGAAGGCAGTGAGGAAGCAAGGCTTGGGGGCTGTGGGTGAGGGGTATTCCAGACAGAGCAGGCAGCACGTCTCACAGAAGTGCATCTGGGGCAGAGTCACCTGTGGGAGCCAGGGGTGGCCAGGAGTGATGTCAGAAGAATACAGAAGGCCACAGAATGAAGGGCCTCGCAGGCTACTGTTAGGACTTTTGCTTTACTGTGTGATGTGGAGGCAGTTGGAGGATTTTGAGTGGAGGACTGTTATCGTGGGACTTAATTTTGAAAGTATTGCTGGAAGGCTTTGCTCAGTAGACAGGAAGGGCCACAGGGGACAGCAGGGCGGTGAGAAATCCCCTGCAGCAGTGCAGGCAGGAGAGCACAGGCCTGGGCCAGGGTGATGGTGGAGGTGGTGGGAAGTGGTTGGATCCCGATAGTAGTTTTCAGGTTGAGCTCTCGGGACTTGGGTCAGATATGAGAAGTGAGACACAGCGTGGAGAAGGACTGCAAGTGCTTTGGTCTAAGCAGGCAAGGAGGTGAAGGGCATTCCGTCAGCAGAGACGGGGAGAGTGTGGGAGGGCAGGCCAGGGCCTGGGCTTCGGATTGAGTGTGAGCATTCCAGGAGGAAATGAATGTTGGCCCCTGTGCTGATCTTCACAGTAGCACCTCTGGGCAGACAGGAGTATAAGATGCTTTCCAGGAACTTGCTGATAAATTAGGGGAGATAAAGCACTCACAGACTCACAAAGTACATGACATTTATGAGTGACAGAGACCGAAGCTTTTTAGGACTTCAGCTGAGGCGTGACTGCCACGGGCCACAGTGGTTGAGGATTAGGTGGGCTTGGATGGGGGCCTGGCACTCTTCCTGAGCTTTGAAGCGTTTGCAGGGTTTGGCAGATCAGAGCGCCGGAAAGCTGGTCCATCTGGAATGATGAGAGGTACCAGTCAGAACGCTCGGCAACAGGGAATAAATACATCATGTTGGCCAGCGTGAGGGTTTCAGTTAGGGGCAAGTGGAGGTTTCAGTAGAGGTTAAAGTTAGAAATACATTTCGGTTGTGTATTCCCATCAACTTTCTTAGAAGTAGGGTTTCTCAATGTATAATTATTCTCTGGGCAGCACTGACATTATTGACTACACCTTTCCCGACACACTTTTGCTTTCTGGATGTGGCTCATTCCTGTTTCACCTCCAGTCTCTCTGACCGCAGCTCCCCCATCATTTACTCAGAGTATTTACTGAGAGTCTGTTCTGTGGCAGAGCTTGTTCTGGACTTAGCAGATCAGGCAGGCACGGTCCACTTGGGGTACAGATAGTATATACAGGATCGCACCCATCACTGCATAATTCCACTAAGCCCCCATGAAGGAAAACTATACAGGTAAAGACAAAGGTAAAAAATAAACATCTTGAAAACATTTTGCAAAAGAGCAGCATTGGAGCTGTTGGTCCAGGCCGACCCCTAAGGAGGTGTCTTTTCAGCAGAGGTCTTAGGCTTGTGTAAGGCTGTGTGAAGGGAAGAGGGGAAGAGCATTCTACACCTTGAGCGAGGGGCCTGCGGACCTCTTCTCCTTCCACCCCACTCCCTCTCTGGGCATTGCCCTATTCCTGTAGCCTCACCTGTCTGCTGGGGAGTCACTTTCTCGTTTACCTCCCTCATGCCGTCTGGCTTGCCTCACTGCATCTCTACCTGGATGTGAATCAAAGTGATAAACTTCACATGTCTTGAACTCTAAGCAGTATCTTGTCACTTTACCATTTCAACTTACATTTGAACTTTTCTTTTTATCCCAAACACCCTTTTCACTCTTTCTTGCTGCCTGTCAAAACAGCTCCAATGCTGCTCTTTTGCAGAATGTTTTCAAGCCGTTTATTTTTTACCTTTGTCTTCCCTGGTGGAATGAATTAATCCCACGACCCTATAAAACACTGTCCGTTCTTCTCTTCCCACTGTTGGTTTGTATGATTGACCGTTGTATATTTGTCTCAGTTCTTAATGGATTGAAGCCTTTTGAACTTTATCTTGCTGGTGCCTTGCATGAATTTGGGTCTCAGAGTTTTACTATGTAACTGTTTTATGAGAAGAATAAAAATAGCTACCGAACACTTGTAAAAAATGCTTTAAATAGGACAATGAAAGTAGCAAGAATGGAAAGAGTCGTGTCTATACAGAATGAGAATACATCAGGAGAAAACCCATCTATCTGCTTTCCCCTTGGCATCTTAATCAGGGGTTGCTATTGATTGTTATTCTGGCTGGAGATGCTGCATAGATTTTGTAAAATATGAAAAGCAAGAGATATTTTTGGAAAGATTGGTCCCTTGAGATATTACAGTCAACGTTTTGATCTCATCCTTTACATTTAGAATTACATTGTCAATGTCCAGGGCAAAGGATAAGAGACAAATTGCATCATTCGGAGAGATTAAAGAAACAGAAATAAAACTGTATACTAATTTGAGCCCCCACCCCAGAAAAAGTGTAATTGATACTGATAACCACGAATCTATTTGGAAGTAATTAGTGTTTACCAAGGGTGCTTCATAGAATCTGTTTGTTTTAATTTCTTTTTAATTTCTTGTGATGATGGTGATGACAGGCTCAGTTCACTTATTCTCTGCTCTTCTCAGGAGGTGCAGCTCTTTACCTGCTCCTGTTTCTGTGTGGCAGGCTTCAGAAGAAAAAGAATGGATCTCATGTTGGTGGCGTTCCATTCAAGCAAAAAGAAATCAGAGGCATTTAGGGGTTCACTTGACTTGCAGAGGTGATTAAATTAAGACATGCATTGCTTACCCCAGGGTAATTAAGCTCATTTCCACAGGAGCATTTTCTTTCCTGTGCCAGACCAGGCTTGCAGGTACACGCTCGTTATTTCTGACTTTCTAATTATAGCAGTCATCACGAATTTTGGTGAGCTGCCTAGTTATCAGGTAATATCTCTTCTTCTGTTGTTGGGTTTGCATCTGAAGTTGTGATGAAACTGAAGTGTGCACTGAGCATGGGTGTGCCTTTTTCTCAAGGTTTCCATTTGTTCCCTCCATTTACGTATTTATTGCAAACATGCACTAAACATGGAGCTGGAGCCCTGGAGTGGTGCTTTGTGCTTTTGCATTTCAAAAGAAAGGGAGAGGGATTTCTGTTCTCTTGGGGGGAAGGCTGGCCTTGCCTGAGGAGACACAGGAAAAACATTACATTCTGGGATTCTCTAATTTTAGGAAGTTAATCGATTCTGTAATAATCGATGTTAGTAAAGGTAAGAATCCCAAATGAGTAGTGATTAGAGAACCTGGCACACTTTCCTAAAGTTCCCCCCTGCATCCTGTGTGTTTGCCGCTCTTCAGTGGAATTGTCTTCCAGAGGCAGATCTTTTCCTTATAGTGTGGGTACATGAGGCAGGGGGCAGGGGATATAGGATACGGGGTGCCCCAGTGTTGCTTAGTTAAGGTCTTGGCTACATTTGCCCACACCTGTGTTCTCATGTTGGTTTTGGAGGATATAGCAGAATATTACAAAGCACCGTATCCCACCTGGCACATCCTTTATTCTGGCAGTGTAGTCTCACTTCTGATGATTTATACTCCACACTGGTAGGCTGGCATAAGCCATAGATGTTCTGGGTGGCTACATCATAATTCTAGAAGTCACTTGGAAGGGGACTTACTGAAATATTCAGATGAGGTGGCTCAAACATCAGTGATTGGAGTTTTATCTGTGTGCTTTTTGCCATATCTGAGAACCACCTGTACGATTATTTACCTAGCGAAGTTTCTCTGGATTCTGTCCTGTGTTTGGCTTCGCCTCATCCTAAGTGTACGTTTTGGATTTGACAGTGTTGGAGCTCTGACTCTGAGGCAGACTGCCCGGGTTCAAATCTTGGCTCTACTTCTTTGTGTTATAGTGACGACATCTCTCTGTATTTCTGTTTCCCTAACTGCAAAATGGGGATAATAATAGGTTCTGTCTCAGAGGGGTTTTGTGAGGATTAAGTGAAAAAACAAATGTGAACAGTTATATTAGAGTCTAGTAAGGGCTCACAAAATCCTAGCTGTTATTAAAATATCTTAAAAATTAACATGAAAATATTCGTTAAAGTTAAAAATCTCTTTTATACCACCTACAACTTGATTTCATTTTCCTAGCAGGATGTGTTTCTTTCCAGGAGAAGTGTTGATCTTGTCACCTAGTCTTATACTTTTATGGGGATTGGTTCTTGGACACATACCTTGAATAGAGGTACCAGGGATCCCATTCCATCGGAACCAGCTGTGACTGTTAGAACAGCCGCCTTCATGGGGCAGATGCCATAGCCTCCTTCTGTGGATTTGCTTTACCCTTTAACATCACCGGGACCAACTCTAATCTCTCTTTTCAGCCCTTTACATAATTGAAGAAATCCATCATGCCTTCCAGAGTCATCTCAGCCCTCCAAAGTGTCAGCTTTTCTCCCTGAACCACTCTTGACCTGCCTTGCTTGTCTAATGTCATCTGTTTGCCGGGCATAAAGCTTTGAAAGAGGATGTTTGTCTGAGGACATGTGGGATATGTTTTGCTGGTACTAATTAGTGTTCATAAACTCTGTGAGCACCTGGAACCTGCCATCAGCCAACGTTGTTTCAGATGCAAAAGTTGCAGGCGGCAAGTAGATACAGCTAATATTTTCATTAAGAGCCAGAAACATTAGTTTAAAAAAATCTTGGAAAACTGGCTCTGTGGCGACCTCTATGAAAGGGTGCTGGGCAGCAGGTGGACTCACTCTTCACGGTGCACCCTTTTTTGTCTTTTCCCCTTTACATCATATGATGTCTGACCTATTAGAAAAATTGACACACATATTAAAAAGGCAGAATCATAGACTATCAGAACTGGAATTTTTAAAAATTAATATAAGGGAGTCTTATAAATGGTTAAATTCCTAACAAGGAAACAAAATGATATAGGGACGGTGCGCTGAAGGGAGAAGATAAAATAAGTAAAAATAACAACAAATGGCAAGGCCTTATCTCTAGCTTGTATGCCCACCTCCCAGATGCCCCATTTTGTTTGGCTAATCTCTAATTTCCCTTTAGATCTAGCTCAGGTGCCCTTTCCTGTTGGGGAGGCTTTCTTAACCCTCTAACCTCCTCCACTCCAGTGCTTCCCTTCCTGTTTCCTGAGTATCTGGTGTGGACTTGCAGGCTGTCATGAGTCTACTTAGCATAGCCTACCATGATGATCCATTTACTTCTCAGCCTTTTTAGCTCCATGCTCCTGAACTCCTTGAAGGAAGGGCTGTGTCATTTCTATTTAAAACACCCAGTGTTCTGTGTGATGCCAGCCTAGACAAGGCATGGGATTCA
Source organism: Galagoides demidoff (assembly GCA_963574575.1). Classification (NCBI taxonomy): domain Eukaryota; kingdom Metazoa; phylum Chordata; class Mammalia; order Primates; family Galagidae; genus Galagoides; species Galagoides demidoff. Next base: position 22,802 of record CAUYQV010081242.1, read on the forward strand.
CCTGTGCTGAATGAGCACGTGGCACAGGTGGGGCAGGTATGGGAAGGCTGGGGTGAGGCATGGGGAAGCTTCCTGGAGGAGGCGATGCTGGAGCCACACTGAGGTCTCGGTAAGCATTTGCCAGCACTGCAGGCAAGGTGTGCAAGAAGTTCAAGGGCATAGTAGCATGACCAGCATATCTTTTTAGAACAATCCACTCTAAAAAAAATGTTTTAACCCTGAACACCTAACATTTTATAACAAAACATACCTAATGTTTACCCAAATTAATATACAAAGAATTTGTGATGTTTTACTTCTTTATTTTTACTCCAGAATGAAGGCGACTCCAAGTTCATTCTTTGGTTGATTTATCTGAGAGTGTATTTTGACTCATCTGGTGGGACTGGATGAGAGATTGTTGGGACTGGGTGTTTTCTCCTTCTTGACACCCATTTTTCCCTCCCTCTCACCCTTTCCCATCTCTCCTCATTTCCATAGGACTCTACTATGGAAAGGACATTGTCCAGGCATGTAGGAGGCCTTGGTGAGGAGTCTTGGAGGGAACCTCATATACAGGCCTGTAGCGCAGGGCAGGGAGTGATGAAAGCCACAGGAGAAACTTACTGGGGTCTGGGAGGGCTCACAGGAAGGAGAGAAGATCAAAGGTGGCTTCATGGCAGGAATCACGTTTTTTCAGCCTGTGCAATTAGGTCAGTTGAGCCTTGGGGTGAGGGTGTAAAGTGAGAGTGGTGGACACTCCTTAGGGTGTACACTGCACAAGCGAATGTCTGCTGGCAGGACAGTTTGGAGTGCACTTGGGAAGCTGCAGTATTTGCTGTGGTTAGAGAGGGGATGAATTAGCAAGAAATAACTTTGGAGGATAAATTTGGGGATGGATTTTGGAGGTTCTTAATGGTAGGTGGGAAGTTTGGAGCCACTGAAGAATTTTGAACATATGCAGTTAATGTGTCAGAGCTGCAGTTGGAGTCAATTGCCATAACTAGACAGAAAAAACAGTTTGAAAAGTTTTTTTCTTTGTTTAATTAAATCATAACTTTGTACATTGATGCATTTATGGGGTTCAGGGTACTGCTTTGATATACAATGTGAAATGTATACGTTGAACTAAGTAACGCATCCATCACAATTATACTCATTTCTTAATAGTTTTGAAATGTACCATTGCATCATGCACATTAGGTGAGGTCCCCCCGGATACCCTCTCTCCTCCCATATATCCCCTCCCCTCCCCTGTCTTTTTTCTTCCCTTCTAATTTTTGTACTGTAGTTATGTTTTGCCATTCATATGAGTGTGTGGATGGTTATGTATTGATTTCATAGTAGTATTGAGTACATTGGATACTTTTTTTTCCATTCTTGAGATACTTTACTAAGAAGAATATGTTCCAGCTCCATCCGGGTAAACATAAAAGATGTGAAGTCTTCATCTTTTTTTACGGCTGCATGGTATTCTGTGGTGTACATATACTACAATTTGTTATTCCACTCATGGGTCGATGGGTACTTGGGCTGTTTCCATGTCTTGACTATTATGAATTGGGCAATAAACATTCTGGTGCAAATGTCTTTCTTGTAAAATAATTTTTGATCATTTGGGTATATACCTAGTAGATGACTTGTAGGATTGAATGGTAGGTCTACTTCTAGTTCCTTGAGTGTTCTCCAAACTTCTTTCCAAAAAGGTCATGTTAGCTTGCATTCCCACCAGCAGTGTAGAAGCATTCCTTTCTCTCCACATCCACACCAACATCTATAGTTTTGGGATTTTGTGATGTGGGTTAAGCTTACTGGAGTTAGATGATACCTCAAAGTGGTTTTGATTTGCATTTCTGTGATGATTAAGGATGATGAGCATTTTTTCATGTGTTTGTAGGCCATGTGCCTTCTTTATCAGAGAAGTTTCTGTTCAAGTCTCTTGCCCACATAAAAATGGGGTTGTTTATTATTTTCTTATTGATTAGTTTGAGTTCTCTATAGATTCTAGTTATCAGACCTTTGTCAGAAGCATAACCTGCAAAAATCTTCTCCCATTCTGAAGGTTGTCTATTTTCTTTACTTACTGTGCTCTTGGCTGTGCAAAATCTTTTTAGTTTGATCAGATCCCAGCAATGTATTTTTGGTGTTGCTTCAATTGCCTGGGGGGTTCTCCTCATAAAATATTTTCCCAGGCTGATTTCTTCAAGTGTTTTCCCTGCACTCTCTTCTAGTATTTCTATAGTTTCATGTCTTAAATTTAAATCTTTTATTCAGTAAGAATTAATTTTTGTTAATGGTGAAAGGTGGGGGTCCAGTTTCAGTCTTCTGTAGGTTGCCAGCCAGTTCACCCAGCGCCATTTGTTAAATAGGGAGTCTTTCCCCCACTGAATATTTTTGATAGGCTTGTTGAAGATCAAATGATGATAAATAGCTGGGTTTATCTCTTGGTTCTCTATTCTGTGAGGTATCATTTTACCAGACTTCAGACTATACTATAAATCTATGGTGATCAAAACAGCATAGTACTGGCACAAAAAACAGGGAGGTAGATTTATGAAAAACTTTTTTTTAAAAAAGCAGGGTCTTAGCTGTTGCTCAGGCTATAGTGCAGTGGTGTCATCATAGGTCGTTGCAACTATTAGTCATGAGATCCTTCTGCCTCACCCTCCTGAGTAGCTGTGACTACAGGTGTGCATAAGATAGTCCACTAATTTTTACTTTTTAAAATAGAGACAGGATCTTGCTCTTGCTCAGGCTGGTCTCCAACTCCTGTGGGGGCAATCCTCCCACCTTGGGCTCTCACATAGGTGTGAGCTACTGCCGAGCCTGAAAGGCTACTTATTAAGTCTGCTGGGCAAGAGATATTCCTGTAGGAAAAGAGAACCAACAGAAGCTGGAAGGAAACTAGTGCTGGAACATGGTGCTTTGAGGAGATCGTTAAAGACTCTTTCTGTGCCCAATTTAATGCAGAACGTGGCATGAGATAAACATAGGTAGAAATGACCAAGGGCACAATAAGCATGGAGATCTTTTCCTGATCACCAGAGGTAAAGCTATTGGCTAACTAGTCAGATTTGTGATTAGAAGTGTCTTGGAGCTGCTGGGTATGGGCTGTATTGTGGGGTCATTGTGTACCTTTCTGGTAGCTTTGGTATGTTTGGCAATTGCTCTGAGTTTAATGATGAGTAATTCTGAAAAACTTCCTGAAATAAAAGAACCACAGTGTTACAAGAAGCATAAAGCTTCCCAAGACACTGGGCTTTGCTGGTTCCTTGAATGAGTTGGGATTTTGGAAGCATCAAAGACTGAGTGTTGAGATGCCCTCCAAATGGTTTTTTAACGATAACAGCTGACTAAATGAACAGACAGGTTAAACAAACTTTCCATATGAATAGAACATGATTATAATTATTCCTATCCTTGGATTGTCAGGCTTGGTTTCTGTACAAATTTGCAAATTTTTATGGCTCAAAGAAATATGTTGTAAAGCTAGGATCCATATAGTCATTGTTTTGCCTTTGATTAAGTCTTGCGATTTTGTATAGCAAGCAAGTCACAACTTTGCTTTGTAGGGTGGGCAAAATGCATATAGAATTTATTGTTGAAAGCTTCAGGGTTGTATCATTTGGCTCTAGAGCAGGGATTCTCAACCTTCCTGATTCATGGCCCTTTAATACAGTTCCTGTGGGTTGTGACCCATAGGTTGAGAACCACTGTTCTAGAGAGTCTGCCGGTTCACTCCTCACTGTTCAATTTACATGTTCATCATCTCTCCTTGCTATGGACTGAACTGTGTCTCACCCCTCTGCCAAATTCGTATGTTGAAGCTCCCACCCCCATTGTGATGGTACCAGAGATGAGGCTTTTAGAGAGTAATTAGGTTTAGATGAGTCCATGAGGGTGGACACCTATGATGGGTTAGTGTCCTTTCAAGAAGAGGAAGAAAGAACAGAGCTCACTCTACCATGTGAGAAGACAGCAAGAAGGGGACTGCCTATAAGCCAGGATGAGGTCCTTTGTCAGGTCCTGACAATCCTGGCACCCTAATTTCCCACTTCTGGCCTCCAGAACTGAAAAAATAAATATCTTTTGTTTGAACCACATAATCTATGGTATTTTGTTATGGCAGCCCAAGCTTACTAATACAATCCCACCATGAACAAGACTTGTAAACCACTGAGGGTTCATGGTCATGGGTTTACTCCATGATGATTAGGCTGTGTTATGTAATGCATTCTGGCATGTATATGTGTAATAGAGACACATTACATTTGTGTGACTGATTCTGGTAAAGGGGAGGGCACATGAGGTCTCACTGTTAAGTTATTGAACTCATTGTAGAAAAAGTACTACATTTCTCATTGCTGAATATCACTATGGTCACCTTTGAAGTACTCCTCTTGGTCATCTGGTGATGGTAGTGATATTTAGCAATGAGGTATGTGACACTTTTTCTAGGATGTGTTTTTGAACTTAATTGTCATACCTTGTGCAATGACACTCTGTTGGCCATTCCAGAAAAAAAGTTCCAAAATTGCTTTGAAGTGTAGACTAGGTGCTGGCATCAGTGCATAGCTTCCCAAGGGTGTATGCTGAGGGTGATTGAAGTGATACTCAGCTATGAGGTATGTGGCATTTTTTCTAGGGGGAATTCTGCCAACTTAATTGTCAAACTTTGTACTTTGCTTAAGAATCAATAAAATTCTTGCAGCTCAGGATGCAGTAGGATGTAAATATGAATACTTAGAGACATTTTTGTATTTAGATTAATGAGTAAGTACAAAAGTTCTTGGATATACAGTCAAATTTAATGAATTGGTTAATTTATGATTAATATCAATTTGGGGGGAGATAGTCCTATTGCAATAATAGAAGTACCTAAGATGATACAATTTAAAACAGAAAAAGCATCAAGAGAAGTGTGAATGTATTTCAAAGATTTTGAAATCCATCTGTCAGTTTTAGCTCTCCTAAAAATCAAGCATTTGCAGTGGCTGAAGGCCAGCTTTGTGTATGCCAAGTTATATTTAGGAAAACAAAGGGGGAAGGAACAGCTCATATCCATATGTGGAGGTGGTCCCAGCTATGCTTTTATATACCCATATCTGAAATACAGTGGGACTCTCTGAGAAAGCAGTTTCACAGTCCTCTAAGGGAGCAGCCTTCTCAAAAGATAGCACATCCTCCATGCCTCTTACTGAACTAGCCTGATATAATGGTACTATTTCATGGATTTTGTTTGACTTGTGTTTTTGTACCCCTAATTTGTGCAGTAATGAGCTATGCTTCTTTTAGAGTTCTAGGATATAGAATTATATTTTGAGGAATTTTGCAATCCAAAGAAAATTAGAGATTGGCATCTTGAATTTGGAACTACATAATTCCCTAATATTAATTCAGGCAGCTGGAGAGTTACAGTCTTTCTTTTAGATGAAATATTAATAGGCAGTATATATCTACCAAAAATAGGTTAAACAGTAGGGATATTTAGTATATAACATATTGAAAAGTCGTGCCCTTAATATTTGGTTGGCTAGGGACTAGAGGCATCTTCTTTGTAGCCACTCATGGTGAGAGTGGGGAGAAAGGACTCCAGTCACTTCTGATTAGGGGGCCTTGCCCAGAAATCTTGCTTTAGGGGCACAAGGAGGCAGCAGGAGACTTCAAGAGCCAAGGAAGAGGTTGGGAGCAGTGGAGAACTGGCACAGAAGGTGAGTGCTTGGGCAAGTGAGTGATCTTGAACAGTCCCCAGGGGCCAGGATTGAGCCCTGGGCAGAGCTGAGCTCTTATGATTGGGCTGCTGGCTGGGCACAGCCATTATCCAAGAGCTTCCTTGTAGGATCAGTCTGCAGAGTTCTAGTGCAAGGCTGGTTTTGGCATGCCTGCTGAGCTGGGCAGCCATCCATAGGGAGACTTGGGTGAAAAATGCTTTCCTGGAAAAGTCACTGTGTGGCCAAGGGACAGGGTTTGGAAAGGTGAGGCATGTCTGTTAAATAGGCTGATGAGGGCTTCAGGCTCTCAACCCTGTGGAGATTGAGGGTAATGACATCAGGAAGATGGGACCAGGTCTCCTTGGCAAGATAGAGGTTTCCAGTCCCCATCTTGTACAGCTGTATCAATGTCTTGATAATCATCTCATACCCCAGAACATTACCTGTTGTCCAGGCAATATATGGCTATATATATTTTTTTTCTTTTTTAAAAAACTTTTTCAACTTTTTCCCCCTAGATATTTTTTTGTTTTGTTTTTTTGTATTTATACTTTTTTCATTGTTTCTTTCTAGGGCTCCAAAATAATAATTTTTCTGCTCCTGTTATTTTTTCCCTGAAGGTTTTTTGTTTGTTTTGTTTTATTATATTGTATTTTTGTTTTTTTCATTTTTACCTTCTAATAAGGGCTAATAATAATGATAAGGGCTCTGTCTTTGCTACAGTTTTCTTACCCCTTTTATTCTTTCTTTCCTTTCCATGTATCTTTTTATCTCTCCTTTAGTAATGATTTTTCTACTTTTCTTATCTTTCCCACATAAATTTCTCAAATAACAACTACAATTGCCCCCATTTTTTTATACCTTACATAAATTTATTTTCAATTTTCTTTGTATACTTTTATTATTATTATTTCTTTTCTTCTGATCTGTTTTATTCTTTCTCAATCTGTATTCCATTTATGGGACAGAACCTGACCCTGAGGCCTGGGCTGGGGTGCCACAGCATTGGCCTGATTCAAGGAGACCTGGATCCCCTTGTCTAGGGGGTCCTTCTAACTTGGGCCTTTGGAAGGATACAGTTAGTAGGTTTGTACTGTAATGTACTACTGTTTCCTTTACTTTTCTGTTTGGTGGAGGTGGGGCCTTGTTTTTACTCAGGCTGGTAAGGAACTCCTGACCTTGAGAAATGCACTCAACTCAGCCCCTCAGAGTCTGGGAATTGCAGGTGAGGGTCATAGTACCCTGTAGAAAACCACTTTTATTCCTGTCTTTCTCTTTCTGCCAATCTTTTATTCCTCCTTTCTTTTTCTTTCCTCTTTTTCTATTTTTTCTCCCTTCTTGCTCTTTACTCTTCTCTTCCTTTTGGTCCTATACCAAAAAGACACTTCAACCTAAGCACAGAGGCAAGGCAATTTAAAGAGAAGGAGGAAGTGAAAGGAAAAAGTAGGAGAAGGAAACAGACAAGAAGAAAATGGTCATAAGGAAGAACCAACAGAAAAATCCTGGCAACATAAACCAGAAAAAAACAAGACCACCAAGGGATCATGAGGTAGCTAGCTACTGGAGAGGATTTCACCTACAACAAAATTTTAGAAATGGAAGAAAAGGAATTTAAAATACAGACAGTAAAAACTGCTGAGAAGCAAACAGACAAAGGAAATTGCTGAGAAAGTAGAAAATAGCCAAAAGGAAATGCAAAAATGGAACCACATAAGGGATGAAAAATATGAAGACATAGAAAGGATATAGCAGAGCCTAAAGAATTGAAGTAGTCAGTCAGGGAACTTAAAGATGTAGTAGAAGGTATCAATAACAGATGAGACCATGGAGAAGAAAGACTCTCAGAGCTTGAGGATAAAGCTCTTGAGCTAACACAGGCAGTTAAAGAGGCAGAAAAGAAGAGAAGGCAGAATATTTTTTCAGAGAATTATGGGACTTCATGAAGCATTCAAACCTACTAATTATAGATATCCCAGAAGGGGAAGAAGAATGCCTCAAAGGAATGGAAGCTGTATTAGAGGATATCATGAATTAAAATTTTCCAAGTATCACCAAAGATTCTGACACACTCCTTTTTAGAGGTATATTGAACCCCAGGTCATCTCAGCTCAAGCAGAGCTTCACTAAGACACATTGTCATGAATCTGTCCAAAGTCAAGATGAAAGAAAATTCTACAAGCATCCAGGAGTAAGCACCAACAGGGGCAGATCCATTAAGTGTGACAGCAGACTTCTTAACTAAAACTTTTCAAGCCGGAAGACAATGGTAATCTACCTTTAAGCTTCTTGAACAAAACAATTTTCAGCCCAAAATTCTATATCCTGCTAAGCTAAGCTTTAAAATTGATGGAAGAATCAAATCTTTTACTGATAGGTAAACATTGAGGAAGTTTGCCACAACACCAGTCCTACAGGAAATACTTAGACCTGTTCTCCACACTGACCATCACAATGGACTACTAGCAAAGTAAATATCCAGAAACTAAAGGACAAAACCAGCTTCCACAGTGATACAAAGGATAAAATTAAACAATGGACCTTCACAAAATAAGATGACTAGAACTCTACCACACTTATGAATTCTCTCAATAAATGTTAAAGACTTGAACTTCTCACAAAAGAGGAACAGGCTGGCTGATTAGATATAAAAAACACAAGACATCCATGTGCTGTCTATAGGAAACACACATAACCTTGAAAGACCAAATAAGACTTGGGTTAAGGGATGGAAAATAGTATTTCAGGCAAATAGGAATCAGAAAGAAGGAGGAGTCTCAATCTTATTTGCAGATACAAGTAGATTTAAAACAACTAAAGTAAAAAATGACAAAGGTGAACACTTCATACTGGTCAAGGGAACAATACAATAAGAAGACATTTCAATTCTAAACACTTATGCATCCAACTTAAATGCTCCCAGATATATGAAATAGACTTTAATTGATCTGAGCATTATGATGTCCTATAACATCATCATAGTAGGGGACTTTAACACCCTTCTCACTAGACAGATCCTCTAAACAGAAACTGAACAAAGATACAGGGACTTAAGCATTACCCTAGAACAACTGTGCTTAATAGACAAATACAGAACACACCATCCTAAAGCTAAGGAATATATATGTGTATATATATTCTTCTTCTTGTCAGCCCATGGAACATTCTCCAAAATAGGTCATATCCTAGGACACAAATTAAACCTTAACACAATTAGAAGAACTGAAATTATACCTTATATCTTCTCACCACAAGGCAATAAAGGTGGAATTCTAATAAAAATTTTAATCCTCACATAAAAGCAACCTTATAGTGAATGACAGTTGGGTCAAGGAAGAGATAAAGGAGGAAATAAACTTCCTTGAACATAACAACAATGAAAATACAAGCTACCACAATCTGTGGGTTGCAAAAGCAGTGTTAAGAGAGAAATTTATCACATTAGATGCCTACATCTGAAAAACAGAAAGAGAGCACATTAACAACCTAATGAATCATCTTAAGGAAATAAAGAAAGAGCAATCCAATCCCAAACCTAGCAGAAGAAAAGAAATAACCAAAATTAAATCATAAATAAATGAAATTGAAGAAAAAAGAATCATTCAGAAAATTAATGAAACAAAAAGTTGGTTCTTTGAAAAGATAAATAAAATCAATAAACCTTTGGCCAGATAAGCTAGAAATAGAAAATAAAATTTTTGATAATCTCAATCAGAAATGAAAATAGGGATGTAACAAATATACCACAGAGATACAAGAGATTATTTTTGACTACTGTGAAAAACTCTATGCCCAGAAATTTGACAATGTGGAAGATATGGACCAATACCTGGAATCATACCATCTCTCTAAGACTTAACCAGAAAGAGATAGATCTCTTGAACAGACCAATATCAGCACTGAGATTGCAGAAACAATAAAAAAGCTTCCAACAACAATAACAAGGTTTTCCACTTAGAACTGGGACCAGATAAGGATGCCCACTATCTCCAGTACTATTCAACATAGTAATGGAAGTTGTAGCCAATGCACTTGGGCAAGAGAAGGCTATAAAGGGCATCCAAATGGGAGCAGAGGAAGTCAAACTCTTGCTCTTTGCTGATGATGTGATCTTATACTTAGAAAACCCCAGAGACTCAACCATAAAACTCCTAGCAGTGATCCAGAAATACAGTAATATCTCAGGACATAAAAATCAATGCCCACAAATCAGTAGCCTTTGTATACACCCAACAACAGCCAAGTTGAGGAGCAAGTCAAGGACATAATTCCCTTTATGGTTGCATCAAAGAAAATGAAATACTTAGGAATATACCTAACAAAAGAGGTGAAGGATTTTTTTTTTTTTTTTTTTGAGACAGAACCTCAAGCTGTCCCCCTGGGTAGAGTGCTGTGGCCTCACAGCTCACAGCAACCTCCAACTCCTGGACTCAAGCGAGTCTCCTGCCTCCGACTCCAAGTAGCTGGGACCACAGGCGCCCACCACAACGCCTGGCTATATTTTTGGTTGCAGCTGTCATTGTTGTTTGGCGGTACCAGGCTGGATTCAAACCCGCCACCTTGGGTGTATGTGGCTGGTGCCTTAGCCACTTGAGCCACAGGCACCGAGCCAAGGTGAAGGATCTTTACAAAGAGAATTTTGAAACCCTAAGAAAAGAAATAGAAGACATAAACAAATAAAAGAACATATCATGCTCTTGGCTGGGAAGAATCAACATTGTGAAAATTTCTATTCTACTCAGAGCAATCTACTGATTCAGTGAAATCCTCATTAAAATACCAACATTATATTTTGAAGAACTGGAGGAAATAGTACTTAGTTTTGTATGGAACCAGAAAAAACCTGTATACCCAAAGCTATTCTTAGTAATAAAAATAAAGCTGGAGGCATCACCCTACCAGACTTCAGGCTATATTGTAAGTCCACAGTCATCAAAACAGCATGATATTGGTACAAAAATAGAGACATAGACATATGGAACAGAATAGAAAACCAGAGATGAAACCAGTCTCTACTTGCCATCTGATCTTTGGTAAACCAAACAAAAGCATACAGTGGGGAAAAGAATCCCTACAACAAATAGTGCTGGGAGAACTGGATAACCACATGCAAAAGATTGAAACTGGACTGACACCTTTTAACAGTTTCACCAAAATAGACTCAAGATGGAGAAAAGATTTAAATCTAAGACATTAAATGATAAGAGTCTTAGAAGAAAGTGCGTGAAGAACTTTTGAGGATGTTGGACTGGGGAAAGATTTTATGACAGAGACTTTAGAGGACATAGCAACAACAACAAAAATTAACAAATGGGACTTAATTAAGCTGAAAAGCCGCACAGCTAAGGACACATCAGGTAAAGCAAAAAGACAACCTTCAGAATGAGAAAAGATATTTGCAGGGTATAAATCTGACAAGGGGTTGATAAGTAGAATCTACTGAGAGCTCAAATTAACAACAACAACAAAAAGAGCAAAAAATCCTGTCTACCACTGGGCAAGAAATATGAACAGAACCTTCTCTGATGAAGACAGGTGACTGGCTAACAAAAATTTGAAAAAATGCTCATCATCCCTGTTTGTCAGATAAATGCAAATCAAAACCACCCTGTGATATCACCTAACCCCAGTGAGAATAGCCCATATTACAATCCTCAGTGAGAATAGCCCATGTCTCAAAGCTGCAGATGCTGGTGTGAATGTGGAGAGAAGGGAACACTTTAACACCCCTGGTGGGACTGCAAACTATTACAACCATTTTGGGAGAAAGTATGGAGAATCCTCAGAGAGCTCAAATTAAACCTTCCATTTGATCCTGCAATCTCATTATGTGGCATCTACCCAGAAGAAAAAAATTCATGGCTCGGCACCTGTGGCTCAAGTGGCTAAGGTGCCAGCCACATACACCTAAGGTGGCGAGTTTGAATCCAACCCGGGCCCGCCAAACAACAATGATGGCTGCAACCAAAAAAAAAAAAAAAAAAGTAGCCGGGCGTTGTGGCAGGCGCCTGTGGTCCCAGCTACTTGGGAGGCTGAGGCTGGAGACTCGCTTGAGTCCAGGAGTTGGAGGTTGCTGTGAGCTGTGATGCCACAGCACTCTACCCAGGGGGACAGCTTGAAGCTCTGTCTCAAAAAAAAAAAAAGAAAAAAATTCATTTTATCCTAAGGACATTTGCACTAGATTGTTTATTGCAGCTCTGTTTACCATTGTCAAAATGTGGAAGCAGCCTAATGCTCACCAACCCAGGAATGGATTAACAAGCTGTGGTATATATATATCATAGAATACATAAAAAAGATGGTGGGGACCTTTACCTCTTTTGTATTAAATTGTATGGAGTTGAAACTCATTCCTGGTAAAGTATCACAAGAATGGAGAAGCAAGAATCCATTGCACTCAATATGAAGCCAGTAGGTGATCTAGTACATTCCTGCATAAGAGAAAAACTCAAATCAAGGTGGGAGTGGGGAATTGAGGGAACAGGGAGATGAGAGGAGGGGGGATGGGTGGGCTCCCACTTAATGGGCACAATGTTAGGGTGTATGGCACACCTCTTGAGGATAGGACACAATTATAAGAAGGAGGCTACCTAAGAAATACAAACATTGTAACCTATTTCTTTGTACTCTCAAATTAAGTTGAAACAATAAAAAAAAAAAAAGCTTTACTCCCACTTGGAAAATGGGAAAAAAGAATTTGCTTGACCTTTTATAGATCCCTGAAAGTGAGTGTTCAGTTCTTGAGAAACCAAATAAAAACAGCACATTGATTGTGCACACCAGAGCATCTGCACCAGAACAGAGAAGCAGTAGATCTGTTGTATGATGTGGTAGTCACTGCCAGACATGGGAAAATTTAGTTGTAAATTAATTAAAGATAAATACCTTAAAAAGTTCCTTTTTTTGGTTGTACCAGCTGGATTTTACCTGTTCATCAGCGGCATCTGCTGCTGGTGTCTGAGACGGTGCAGAAGTTCTGTTGGCTATTGTGGTGTGGGATAATTTTCTCCGTTCCTGATTAATTTTTATCTGAGATCCAGGGTAAAAAGATATGAGAAAGGGAGCATAAAAGAAAATGTAATTAACATTTTATCAGCAGTGTCTTTGTGAAGCATGTGATTGATTATCAGAGTAATTTTACAGGCAATAAATGATACAAGACAGGGTGAGATGGTCAGGGAAGAGTGATGATTTTTTTAAACTGAATATTAATTTAACTAGTGTGACCCTCACAGGCAACAGTGAAGTGGGAGACATCCTCTAAGAATGGGCTAATGTGTTGTTAGGGTATGGGGAGGAGACCGTGTTTGGGGCAGGAACCAATGCAAATTAAAAAATAATTGTTTCCAAACCATGACTGCAGAGCATTGGATCAAGCCTGGGGCTTTTAGAAATCACAGATTGCATGGCCTGGTTTGGGGGATGGTGACTAAGCCAAATTGGGTAGCTTCTGATGAGTTTGAAAGGAGACTAGTAATAATAGCTATATCTCCAGAAACAGTATCAAACTTAAAAACTTTTCATTGACTCAGCTGAAACACATCAGAGTATGGTGTATTCATCATGGGTATTGTTTGGGACCAGAGCCCATGATAAGACTTATTTGTCTTCCTATCTTGAGCATGACGCTGAAGAGAGTGTGGTTTTTCTGAACACAATATAAAGCAATGAACTTCATGGTGAACTTCGTCCCTGCCAACTACAATCATCTCTTCAAAGAAAATAAACAATGGGGTTTAGAAAGTATGAGTGTCATACGAGTGCCACCCTATCTGGGAGCTTGGCATTCATTAATATGTTAGTTGACAACTGTACTAGAACTTTCTTTTTCATTTTGAATGCCTCAAAGGGACTTATTATTCCAAATAATAAAGCAAAATATAAATCACTGCAGAGACATTATATTTTTACTATAGACATACTTAAAAATAATGCTATGTAATAGGCTGGGAACTCTTGGCACTTAAGTTCTGATTTCACTTAATCTATGAGGGGTGGCCTCACCATTAGCTAAATGTATGATGGATCTGTGCATAGCCTTTTCATCTGGGAAGTAGTGATGAGAGTATTTGCCTGCCAGATGGGTGGTCAAGGAGGAAAAAAAGAACACAGACTTGATGAAGATTCACACCTTTTATTTTGCAGGGATTCAAATTCCCTTTTCTTCCACCTTTTCTTCATTCCCTACTATAACCACCTGGGCTTGGCAAGGATAAAGTCTTAGTTTTACTTCTCCAGGCAATAAACACATTTCCCCTTGACCTTATTTAGCTTTTTACTTTGAGACAAGTATAGATTCACATACAATTGTAAGAAATAATAGAGATCCCATGTACCATTTACTCAGTTTTCCTCAATAATAATATCTTGCCAAACTATACTATAATATTGTAACCAGGACACTGGTATTGATATAATCATGTCTTATTCAGATTTCCTCAGTTTTACCTATACTTATGTGTGTTTGCTCTGTGTGATATTATCAAATGTATAGGTTCATGTGTCACTACCATAGTCAAGTTCCACACCACCAGTATCCCTCATGTTGCCTTTTTTATAAGCACAGGCACTGTCCCTTCCATCCCCCATGCGCCATTGTTCATTTTTTAAACTTCAGATTAATATGAGAGCACAAATGATTAGGTTACAGTGTTTGCATTTATTAGGTCAAGTCCCTGTTGTAGTTGTGTCCTGCACTCAAGAAGTGTGCCATATAGTGTCCATTAGGTGGGAACACACCAATCCTACCTCCAACTCGAATTGAGTTTTTCTCTTGTGTGGGGTATGCCATTTTGTTTACTGGCTTCATATTAGTATTGATAACATTGGCTACTTGCTTGCTCACAACTCAATTTACAATCATCAAGATGTAGAAACTACCTAAGTGCCCATTAACCTGTGAATGGATTAATAAAGAATGGCATATGTATACCATGGAATACTATTTAGCCATTAAAAAGATGGAGACTTTACATCTTTTGTATTAACCTGGATGGAGTTTAAACACATTCTTCTTAGTAAAGTATCATAAGAATGGAAAAGCTGCCATCATTCTTAACCTCTGACACTCCCTAATCTCTTCTCCACTTCTGTAATGTCATTTTAAAACAAAACAAATGTAATAACACGGTATGACTTTTGCCTCTCAGTATAATTCCCTAAACATTAATCCAAGTTTTTGTGTGTATCAATATTTTATTCTCTTTTACTGGTGAGTAGTATTTATGGTACGGAGATACCATAGTTTGTCTGAAGGACATCTAGGTGGTTTCTAGTTTGGGGCTATTACATATCAAATGGCTGTGAACATTCATCGTATTAGTTAGCTAGGCTGACATAGCAAAGTGCCACAGACTAGGTTAAACAACAGACATTTAGGACTTCCAGGTATGAATTTGGAAGGTGGGACACAGTTTTTAACACGTAATATTTGTTTGTAGATTTTTCTGTGAATATCACTTTTTATTTCTCTGGGGTAAATCATCCAGAGTGTAATTTCTGAGTAGTATGGTAATTGCATGTCTACATTTTAAAAAAAGTGCCAAGATGTGTTAGGCTATACCAGTTTACATTTGCACACTGTTTGAATGATAATTGTTTCTCCACATTCTCAGCAACATTTGGTATTGTTGCAGCTTCTTATTTTTGCCATTCTAGTAAGTGGTATTTCATCGTGGTTTTGATTTGCAGTTCTCTAATGGTGAAAGATGTTAAGCATCTTTTCATGTGCTTATTTGCCATCTGAATATCCTCCTTGGAGATGAATCTGTTCATGTCTTTTGCCCATTTCTTTTTTTTTGAGACAGAGTCTCATTATGTCACCCTCCGTAGAGTGCTCTGGTGTCACAGCTCACAGTAATCTCAAACTCTTGGACTTAAGCTATTCTCTTGCCGCAGCCTCCCAAGAAGCTGGAACTATAGGCACCCGCCACAATGCACAGCTATTTTTTGTTGCAGTTGTCATTGTTGTTTTAGCTGGCCCGGGATGGGTTCGAATGTATGTGGCTGGCACCATAACCACTGTGCTATGGGTGCCGAGCCTCTTTTGCTCATTTTTTATTCAGTAGACTAGGGAGGTACAGGTGCTTTTTGTTAAATCGACGAATATTGCTGAATTCAAGGCTTTTAGTGTTCCCATCACCAGAATAGG
>CAUYQV010081243.1:0-21232 GCA_963574575.1 Galagoides demidoff
GCAACCAAAAAATAGCCAGTCGTTGTGGCGGGGCCTGTGGTCCCAGCTACTTGGGAGGCAGAGGCAGGAGACTGGCTTGAGCCCAGGAGTTGGAGGTTGCTGTGAGCTGTGATGCCATGGCACTCTACCCAGGGGGATAGCTTGAGGCTCCGTCTCAAAAAAAAACAAAATAAAATAAAAAAAAGTTTGCTCATTTTTTTCCCTCCTGGGTCAAGTTTCCTCATCTATTACATAGCAGAGATAATAACCTCATGAAGCCGAGGAAAAAATTTCAAGCAAGAAAACACACGTGTGTAAATGACTTAGCATACTGCCTGTCGCAAACACACTTAAAATGCAAACCCCCTTCTTCTTTTTTTGTTTCTACCTTGTGCAGCTGCGATCACCAGTATCTAGCAAGCCTGCTTGAAACTGAACTGGAAACTACAGTCTGAAAACTGTTATTACAGAGGGTATTTTACACATCACATACACACACAGAGGTATGTGTGTAATTACCCATGTAAAAGCTTGAAAACCCTAAGAATCCTCTTTGCTTGTTTCTTCTCTTTCCCTCACGCTCACATTCCATCCCGCCCCCTCTCTGTCTAAACCCTGCCCATCTTTACCCCGCAGCCCTTGTCCTTGGCCCCTGACGCTCCAGTTGGTGCCACCCCTCCAGGTTCCCCCTGCCTGCTGACTAGTGGGTTTGCTTCCTCTAGTCCTTGGTCTATGTTCCATCAAAGCACAGCCATTCGAGGAATCACTCAAAGACATAAATCAGATCCCTCCTCTGCTCTACAAGGAACAAAAAAAAGATCAAATGGCTTCAGATTTCATTCAGGGTAAAACCCAACCTCTGTACCGCACCCACGAGACCGTCCCAGTCTGGGCCTCTCTACTCTGAGCACTCACAGCTCTGCAAACTTATAAGACTTCTTTCTGTTTCTGAAACATACCAAGTTCATTAAAATCCCATAGCTTTTGCGTTTGATTTCACTGCCTGAAACACTTTTTCCTGGACTGTCTCAAGCGCATTTCCTTTTCATCATTCAAGTCTCAGCTCAAATGTCACTGATGCCGGAAGGTGTTTCCTCACGGCTCCTCAAAGCCATTCCCGCCTCTCCTCAGCCCTAGTCTATTCCACAATGACCCTGTTTAATCTTCTTCATAGCGTTGATCACTGTGTTGAAAGTTTCTGACTTATTTTTTGCAAATAGGAAAATATTCTCTTTTAAAATTATTAGTATGTTCTTGTTTTTGTTTCCTGAGAATAAATCTTGGTTCTTTTCTAGAATCGCCCACTGCTGACTCGGATTAGTTCCAGTGCGGTTGCACTGAGACAGCGCTAGGGAACAGTGAGCTTTTGAAATTCAAAGGGCCAGCTTCAGTCCTAAGACAGGAGTCTCTAAATTCCTCTATCTTTTCCTTTAGCTTACAAAGGATCAAGCTTCGTACAAGAGACGAGAGAGTTTTATGTGTGTAATGGAAGTTCAGATATCAGAGGAGATGGCCTGAACTTTCCTACCCTTAAAGAAAGGTGGAAAGAGAAAGGAGAAGCCTCTCCCTTTTTCCTGAGCTTGTGGCCCCTCACAGCTCTCCTGTAACAGAATGCAGCATGGTAATCTTGGGGATACAGCTTACCTGGGCATAGAGTCTCTGACCTATAGTTACCATGAATCCTCAGGGCTTTTCCACTCTGAAAACAGGACTCATAATTTTCTGAGTGTCTAGCTGGGGAGAAAATTGGAAGGAGATTCCCTTACAGCAGGTGGCTTTGCAATGAGTTCTGCAAAGCAGATCTCAGCTACAGCTAAAAAGAACCACAGGACAACCCTAAAGGTCTCCAGTGCCAGCAGTAACTAAAGCCACCCTGTGCTATTGAGGGAGGCCTTGGGCTCTGTCCCAACCCAGAGGGGACAAGTGATGAGCTTCTCCAGCCGTAGACTTTGTCCATGGAGGTCAGACAAAGAGCAGGCAAGCAGAAAACCTGCCTCTGAGCCTTCCATCTCAGTGAGGAATCTAACAGAGGCTAAATGAGAACCTGAGCATTTTTGTCTAAGAGGGACTACAAATCTCAGACAGCAATGGTTTTCATAATTTTTGATTTACCAGAACCACCTGTGTTGTTAGTAGAGCCTGCAGAGACCCAGCCTCCCTGAAGTGGGATGGACACCGGGCCTTGAGAGGTGCATCACCTTCCCCTCCAATCAGAATTTAATGCCCACCGCACAAGACAGACTACAGATTTGATTGGCTCAACTTTAAACTGTAAGAGGCTTTTAATGCCCCTTTCCTCCCCCCTGACGAGGAAGCTCAAAGGAGATAAGTTACAGATACTATTTAATTTTTTTTCTATCTACAAATTTTATGTTGAGCAATATCTTTCATTTATTTATTGCCATCTTCATGCAATTAAAATCTATTCTTTATAATGAAAACATAAATTGTTCATTACTTAACACTTGTGTCTGAAATTGTGGCTGGCACAGAGTAGTCAAACATTATTTGAGAGAATCAATCAGCAGATCAATTAACCAATTAGTTAATGCAAAGGCATTTAGCAGAGAGAATCTGGTGTCAGGAGATTCTCTGCCTGGGCTGAGAGTGGAGGTGAGGGAACAAGGCATAGACAGTCTGGCAGAATCCGAACTAAACATTTTTTTAAAAACAGACAAAAGTGCCTAAAGAAGTAAATTGTTTACTTCTGCCAAGGCTTAATTGACATCCTGATGCAAATACATCAGAAATGGGAGGTAAGAAGCAAAAAGATCCAGGAGATGGTGTAAAAGTCGTATTGGATGATTCAAGAAAAACACAAAGGCACTTAATGCGGTAGAGGCTCGTGTGAGTTCATGTCAGTCGGTGCCTATATGCTGATTTGATGTAGTAAAATTAGGAGATATTAAAGAGTCTCTTTTTTCCAATGATCTTTCTGATATCAAGCCTGTCTCTGTGGTTCAAATTTTTGTTGTAAAGCAAATTTTGCTCATTATTGTGAACTAGGAATTCAACATATGAAACTTAGAAAATTGACATAGAAGGAAAATATTCACGATCACACCACCTGGACGTCACCGCTGCTAACACAGTTGTCTAGTAAATGTGAGTGTGTATCAGGCCACGATTTTTGTCCCTCTGCTTTATCCTTCTCACCTAGGACAACGCTCAATTAATAATTCTTGAGTGATTAATTAAGGTAGGTATTAAATACTTTCTTCACATTCACCACCCATTTGAATAAGAGGTTCCTTTTATACCCTTTGATATTTATAGGATCTCAAAAAGAAAAACCTATATATTTAAGTTTTTATTGGGTTTTCTTTACGTTCTTTAGCTTTGATGCATAGATCTAATTTTTAGGTATTTCGAAGCACACTTTTCATGTAAAATTGAACAAAAGACAAATTTAAAGGGGCTGACCAAGCAGGATCCAGAAGAGGGCAATGTTTCAGGGCTTGCCTCTAATGATCCCTTTAGCAATCTGAGGTTCTTACCGAATTTTTGCAGAGCAGGATTAGATAGTCAATGTACAGGCAGCTGGTGTTCAGGGGTGACACCTTTCTCTGTGGTCCCAGAGGGTGACCCCCATCTGCCTCCTTCAGGGGTGACCCCTTTCTCTGTGGCCCCGGAGGATGAGCCCCATCTGCCTCCTTCAGGGGTGACACCTTTCTCCGTGGCCCCGGAGAGTGAGCCCCATCTGCCTCCTTCAGGGGTGACACCTTTCTCCGTGGCCCCGGAGGGTGAGCCCCATCTGCCTCCCTCGGGGTTGGAGGGTGGGTGAATGGCCGAGTTTTCCCTGAATCACACTGAACTTACTCTTTTGCCCACTGAAGTCTGCTTCTATTCTCCTCAATTGAGGAAGTTTATACTTATCAAACCAAATTTCATGTGACTTGTCATTGCACCATTTTTAATTTAACAGCCAACAATTAAATGAATAAAAATATCTTTACATATTCTAAAATCGAAAATTCTCCAGCTATAATTCAGTTTATAATTTACTTGTAAATCATCCGAGACAAATGGTTATATTGGTGCTTTCAACTGAGTCATCTGGCCTGTGTCCTAAAGACATTTTGATGAATATTGGGTAGAAAGAGAAGGTGAATATCATTACCTAAAAATTCAAACTAGGCCTGGCCCAGTGGTTCACGCCTGTAATCCTAGAACTCTGGGAGGCCGAGGCGGGTGGACGGCTTTTGCCCAAGAGTTCCAGACCAACCTGAGCAAGAGGAAGACTCTGTTTGTACTTTTAAAAAAGAAAGAAAGAAGGGAGGGAGAAAGAGAAGGAAGGAGAGTGAAAGAGAGAAAAAGAGAAAGCAAGAAAATGAATGAGTGAGAGAAAGAAAAAAAGAGAGAAGGGAAGGAAGGAAAGAAGAGAGGAAGGAAGGAAGGGAGGGAGGGAGGGAAGAAGGAAGGAAGGAGAAAGAAGGAAGAAAAATTGAGCTAGGCATCTAAGTGGGCACCTGTAGTCCAAGCTACTTGGGAGGCTGCGGCAAGAGGATCCTGAGCCCAGGAGTTTGAGGTTGCTGTGAGCTGTGATGCCACAGAACTCTATCTAGCAAGGTCATAGAGTGAGACTCTGTCTCAAAAAAAAAATCAATAAAAATTAAAAATCAATAAAAATTCAAACTAAATAAATTACATAAGAATATATACTATATACATAAAGTAATGACATATGAACACATATATATATATATAATTTTACTCATTTTCAAATTGAATGGTTTTGTAGTGTGCCAGTTTATCTAAAGTCTGAATGAGGCCTTTCCACAAGAGAAATCTGTGTAAGTTCTGACAGGCAGACGTGAGAAGCAGCTGTGTCTGCACTCTGACGCTCAGTATGAGACCAGGCACCACTGCAGCTCAGGCACACCGGGGTGGATCTGCTGGCCCATCGTGTTGGGGCAGAGTAGCAGCTGGGCCTGTGGCTCCTCTGGCAGCATCTTCCAATCTTAAGACCAGATTCTACATGATGAAGTGAGGACCTACAAAGAACAGTTTACAGGAAGGGGAACTGTGCCCTATGCAGAAAAATGGTACCCTGTCCAGCCAAATTTCAGAATTGCTGTAGACCCAGGACGGCTTCACAACTCTCATTTTTTCCCTGTCCTAATGCGAGGATCTGTTGTGGTGACCCTCTGCTCATTTCACCATTCAGTATGTGAGTGTCAGGGCAGATTACTGCTTACTGATTTCACAACCTTATGGACCAGCATTTTCCAACCTTTTGTATCTCACTGCACAGTTGAAACTATAGTTAAACTTCTGTGGCAAACTTAAATCACGTTGATTAAAAAAAAAAAAGAGTGAAAAAAAGAATATACTTACTGTGCTTTGAACTTCTTTTGAAAATAATATAATTAATGGTCTTTAAAAATTTTCATGGCACTTCCCAGTCATGAGCATGGTATGTTCCTCCATTTGTTAATATCCTCTGCTATTTCCTTTCTTAGAGTTTCATAATTTTCTTGGACTACTATTCAGCCATTAAAAAAGATGACGACTATACATCCTTTGTATTTACCTGGATGGAAGTGGAATACATTATTCTTAGTAAAGCATAAGCATCAGACAGCGCCTCTGACTCAAAGGAGTAGGGCACTGGCCCCTTATAATGGAGTGGTGGGTTCAAACCTGGCCTGGCCAAAAATTGCAAAAAAAAAGAATGGAGAAGTATGAATCCTATGTACTCAGTTTTCATGTGAGGACAATTGATGACCTAGTACAGGATGGGGGGCAGGGAAAAGGAAGAGCAGAGAGAGGGAAGGAGGGAGGGATGGGGGTCGGTGTGTGACACACTTTGGGGGGCAAGAATAAGAGGGACTTTACTGAACAAATGAAATCAGTGTAACCTGGTTTTTTGTACCCTCAGTGAATCCCCAACAATAAAAAAAAAATATTTCATGGCACACCGAAGATCCTCCATGGCACACCAGTGTGCCAAAGCACCAGTTGAAAATCTGTTTCAGACTTAAAAGGACATACCCAGGGAGTCACCTGAGGAATGTCATCCGTGCCTGAATTGGATTTAGATGACAAGATCCTGAACCATGAGCCTGATGCTAATGTTAGGGACGCTCTTGGGAAGAAATGAATTAGTTCTGCATATGGCAATAATATAAGTAATGTGTGCTCAGAGAGTGAAGCATGGCAGGTTGAAAACCAGCTTGCAAATTCTTTGGAATTCTCTTCATTAAGAAGCTGAGTCTGTTTCCTCCCTTCAAGTCTGGATAGCCTGTGTTTCCACCAATAGAGAGCAGCAGAAGTGATCCTACTTGACTTTGAAGGCTAGTTCATAAAGGATACTTCTGCTTAGCTAGATTACTCACTCTTGGTCCCTCATCTTGCCAGATAGAAGTCTGATGATCTTAAAGACATCACGGTGGGAAAGAACACAAGGGGTGGAGAAGACCATATATAGGAAATCTGGTCTTCAGTACTGGTCTTTGAATAGTCCCAGCCAGAGAGCAGATATATAAATGAACAAGATTTCAGGTAATTCTACCTCCTAGCCACCAAGTCATCTCCAGGTCTTAGGTCTTTTCAAATGATGCTCCAGATACTGTGGTACAGAGTCAAGCCAACCTTGCCAGGTGTGGTCTGAATTCCTGACCCACAGAATCCAGGAGAATAACAAAATGGTTGTTCTAAGCAACAAAGTTTTAGGGTAACCAGTAATACAGTTGTAGTAACTGCAATGAGGCCATATGCAAAGTCATCACAGCCAAATTATGAATGAATGCAGATTTCAGGCCAATAACTAAAAGATCTTGAGAACAGAATGTTTATATTTTTTAATTTTGTGTGAATGAAATAATGGAAAGAAATACTCTTGGTACCATTTCTAGAAATAAAGAACAGGATTTATTAATATTTCAAAAGAAATATATGGACATATTTATTTCCAAACAATTATCATCAATGACCTACTAGTAATAATACTATGACCCATTCAAAGCTTTAAATGTGTATCTCCAAGTTACAGATGAGTATAAATGTCATTTATTGTTCAAGGTCACAAAAATTTGGGCATAGCTAGAATTAAAAACCTAGATATTTTTGACTCTAAATTTCTTACTCTTCATTACTACATTCACCTCCTCTCCCTCCAGGAAATTTTCATATTTAAAATTATAAAAAGTTGACCTTATATAGAAGAAGCTCAAGAGTGACAAATTAACTTTATACCCTACAAATGAGAGATTAAGAATTATTTAATGATTAGGAATACGATAGGTTTGTACCTGCACAGATAATTTTCTACCTTTCTTTGTATGTGCGTGTGTGCGTGTCCTTAATTAAAAAAAAATTAAAATTTAGGTTAGCTTACTAAAGTACTTCGTTTTGAAGTGAAGGTTAACCCTTCATCTTATGTACTGATATTTGAGCAATCCTCCTTTACGTCATGATTTAAAAGAAAAAAAGACGGATACTAGATTTAATGGTCTAATTCTGCATACAGATATCAATGACATAGAAGGTTCAGAACTGAATGGTTATTAAGGCCCCTTTAATTTTAATAGAGATAGTAACAGTGGCTCCCAGCTTGCAGCATTGATTAGTTTACAGAAACCAGCATAAAGACATTCCACATATCTTATTTAATCCCTGAAACAAGCCTCGAAGTATTACTTTACTATTCCTTTACTATTCCTAGGTGGAAAGCTCATACTTAAAAGAGCAAAATCATTTTCCCAGGGTCACCCAGCTAGGAAATAGTGAAGTTGAGGTTATATGAGGATTTAATCTCTCATTTCCTCATCTTTATAATGGAAATACAATAAAATCACATGTGGGGATTACATGTGTCCAGTCTCAGGCAAAATAAACCCATAGTATTCGAAGTCAGTTTTCATGTCCATATGTGTAGGTTTTTTGAATTATAACTATTAAACTCCTTTGAGAATATCATTGCTATAATAACTGTACAGTTCGAATATCCACCCAATACACAAATTTCCTATCTTCATAGGTTGGTAATTTTAAAATATATACATGGAAAAACGTACAGTACAAACCAAATGCAAATGAAAGTCTTTTAAAAATCTTAGAAATTCGTTAAGCAGGTTATGCCAATCCTACTAAAAATGATTCTGCTATGTACAATACATAATCTTTAAAAATACTACTCCAAGAAACAAAAACTCTTTGGTTCAGCAAAAGGATTCTAAATGTAGAAATTCAGTTTGTGTGAAGGATGTGCCTTCCTGGGCTGGGCCTCACTTACCTTGTTGAACTCTTCAGGAAGTAAATAGTAGCTTTCTCTGAATGATGGAATTATGGGCAGGGATTAGGTAGGTAGAGGTTGCTTTTCACGTAAGAACATGATCATATGAAAATATAACCAGAAGCCTGAATAATGCCATAACTTGAATATTCTTTTCACTCGGCCACTTTGAAAAGATAGAAAGCTCTGCTTTCAAGGCTTTCCATTTTGGAAAAGGAGTGAGGGAGTGATCCTGGTCAGTACCGACCAACATTCACCAGCCACGTTCTCAGGTCCAGTGCTATTGAAACTATCCTGTTTATTATTTGGGAGATTGTAGGGAAGAGACAGGAGAGCAGAAGTTGGATTTTCTGAAATCCTATCACTTTTCTAGCGGCTAGTCAGCCTTAACCATCTAAAATTATAAACACATCCATGACTCAAATGTCTTTAAAAAGAGCTATTAACTTAGCAGTGATTACAGTGCAGTGATATTTGCTAATGAGATTTTCATTAAAAATTAATTATGGTTATTCTATACTCTTTCGATTTATTAATAGCAACAATCACACAATTGGCCAAAATACCTCAGAGTGTCAAAGAGTCAGCAGCCTTTTCTATTAGAATTCATTCTCCTCCATATTTAAGGGGAATGAGAAGCCTTCAGAGTTATGTTCTAACATGTTTTCTGTTTTGGTTGTGAAAGCATATCAGGTAAAAACCTGCCACTGGCCCACATCTAACCATACATACAACCACCTTTAGCAAGGGTTTCAAAAAGTCCTTGGGATATTACTGCTGGTCATTAAAAAAATACAAGAAAAATAGTTTTGCTTTGTTAATTTTTCCTAAGTTCCCCAATAGAATATATATAATGATGTGGTTGGATTGATTGACTCGTTTACTTTACAATGAAGTACTACTCACTAATACTCAAATTTGCCTTTCTCCAGACTAGTATCAGAAGCATTGTCAGTGTATTTCTAGGTTGAACGTACGTGGAGGTCAACTTCGACTCATTACCTTCCCACGATTTCTGCTAACCACCCTTTGAATGCTTATAAGGAGTTGTTGGAGAAATCATTCAAAGTTCACCATTCTTCTATTTGCATGACTTCGCTGTTCGATGGCAAGACCGCTCTTCATACCTCAGCACTCTCAAAGGAGAAGAGTATGATTGGGATGGAGCAATAGATTGCAGAGAAAACAAAAAAATGGTTCTGAATGTGGAAAGGGAAATGGGACAGACCTCAACATTCGAGAAAAACAAAGAATGAAACGTATGGATGAGTCACAGCGTCTAATGAGATATTAGGATTGGGGACCATGTCCACGCCATCCTCTGGCCCCCGTGCAGACATTTCTTTCCCTTACGGTCTTCCACAAGATATTATAATACTCTGAAGAGAAAAATAATCAGGGTTGGAGTACTGATCCCATAGTCCCCGTCTGCAGTGTATGGCGGTAATCATCTTCTCTTCTGTCAGAAGTCTCTGTCCCAGCCCGACAGCTCATCGGGAGGCACGCCCTTCTCAGGAGGATACTTATCAAAGTAGCTGTGATCTATGGGCCCACTGAGCTAAGAGAGAAAGGAATAAAAAGATTAAAACAAAGGTGAGGATAATGTTGACTAAGCCTGCTCTCCCATCAGGGTGATGCTTTTAACACCCAAAAGCTGGTTTCATAGGCAACCAGCTTGTAAGTCACATACGAGAGAAAGATGACCAATTCTCCTTCTTAAGTCACAACCCAGCCTCCTGAACCCTCCCCTTTAGAACCACATGAATATGGTCAATGGATTACATTCCTCAGGAGCTAGCTGGTATGAGAAGTTACTTCCTAAAGAAAAGGTGACAGAATTATTTATTTTTTAAAATTGCAAAATATTGTAAAAGCGAATATTAAAAACTTAAATCCTCCCAAAATTTTTACTTTATAAAATTTTTTTGCCAATCTTGAATTTTTATGTGCGTTATAGGTCCTTATAAAGTATGTAGAATGCCAAAGGAACAATTCTCAAGACCGGTGACCCTACTAAAAGAATACAATGACTCTGGTATTAAATTATTTTGCAAATAAAGTAGTTTCCAATTCTGCTTTCAAACAAATTTGAGCAGTATATAATTTAATTACCAGCTGAACGGTAATTACAAATACTATTGATGTAATGTGATAATGTACTGGGGGACCAGGGGGAGGGATCATGTAAAAGCCGCTCAATGTTTCTGTGTAAACACGATTGTCCGCACTTGCAGACACACAATAACAATTTTTAAAATGAATAGAAGTGAAGCTGAATCTGATCCCATCTGTTAAAAATAATATTTATCCCAAGGTACATAAAATCATTTCTTCTCAAAAATCTTATTTTATCTTTAGAACTTTGTACTATAGTGATTTCATTTAACACGCACACTATAAACATGTAATTATAACTGAATCCAGAAGGACCGTTTGTGGTGTCATAGAAATTTCTATTGTCGCAGACATTTTTTAAAACTTTAAAACTTAATGTTAAAGGCACTTAAAGAATGGTAAAGATGCATTGCTAAGCATAAAAAGATGTTATATTAGGATGAAATTTTTTAAGGAAAATGAATGAAATACAGTAGGACCCCCATAGCTGACCACCTTACTACACTGGCCACCTCAAGGTGACCTAATTTTCACAGACGGGACACGCACCACATGTAGTTATCAGGACAGCAGGCCTCATTTCTTATGTTGACCACCTCTATATACTGATCAGTTTGTCATAGTCCCTTGGGTGGTCAACTTACGGAGGTTCCACTGTATTCTGACATATTGTGATAAATATTAACAATTTATTTTATGCGTTTAAAAACCTTTTTAGTGTTTAAAATGTAAAGTTTTTAATTTTTAAATTATACAGGGTGTCCATAAAATTTGTGTACCATTTAAAACAGTTGTACATGAACTTTATGGACACCTTGTATATATGGTTCACATCGATTTCTAGAATGATCTATTAGCCTACTGACTACTTGGAGATGTCATTTTCATGGTAATTGGTTCCTGAGAAATGAACTAATTAATATCCTTAATATAGCCAATGCACCTCAGTCCCTACAAAATCTGTTCATAAAATCAAATTTCTAGAAAAGAATTAAGAGAGACAATAGACCAAATACCATACCTCTCTTCGTAAAGGTGATGGAAGGCTCCGTGCTTTCAGTCCCTCCCAATTAAAACCATTTAACCACCTGAGAAATGAGGAAAGTACAGACGAATATTATTTTCCTGATAAACTATGTCAAGTCATCAATCTATTTTGTGGCTGGTTCCCTTCCTGCATCAAGGCATCTACAAACAGCTGGGGAAACCACACGCCGTGCTGGTCATCTGGTCTCTCATTAAATCCACGGCCATGACCCTCAGGCAGGCACTTAATGCTGCCCAGCAACCATCCTGGATTTCCTTGATCCATTCACTGTCATATTCCCTCAGATTTAGAATTCATACCTGGTCCTCCCTCTCTCCCCAAGCTTACACAGACTCCTCCCACCCTCACTTTCAAATGATGATTTTGCTTTTAATTTATATAATAGCATAAAAAGAGAATGTCCTCGCTCTCTCACCCGCGTGTCTGCTCTCCCACCTACATCCGTATTTCTGGTCAATCCCTCTACTGTGCACTTGATCCCATGAACTCTTTCTAGCCAAAGACGTCGTCTTGGAATTCTCCTCTCTCCTAAATCTTCCATGTTTTCTCCGCTGGATTATTCTCATCAGTATGGAAACATTTTATTTCTTCAACCAACGAAACAGCCTTCCCTTTCCTGAGTTCCTGTCCAACTTTCACTCCATTTTTCTCCTTCTCATGAGAGTGAAACTTCTAGAGTGCCTTAATCACCTGATGCTCCTCACTGTCTCCAGCCCACGCTACAGTCAGGTTTCACCCTCTCCACTCCACGGAGTCCCCTCGGTTCTCAGGTCTCATATTGCCACTTAGCAGCACTTGCCACAGTTGGTCACTCCCACCTCCTGAAACACTTTCTTCACTTGGTCTTTAGGACACGCCGCTGTCAGGCTTTCTTCCAACCTTCTCCAGGGCTCCCCTCACTTCCCACTGCTGTTTCCTAAGGAAGCTGGTGTGCTCCAAAGCTCAGTCCTTAGACCTCTCGATGTAGCTACCCCCAGTTTCTAGGTAATCACGTCCAGTCTCATGGCTTTAGATAGCACTTACATACTGATTACTCCCAAATTTCTATTTCCAACCAAGACCTCCCCATTGGTTTACAGGCTAATATATACAAGTGCTGTTCAATCATCTCCCAACTAACTGTCTAACAGGCATCGAGATGCCTCAGGTTCAAATCAGAACTCCAAATTTTCTCCACCAAACTTCCTTCAACCCTTCCTCTTGGTTGAACCAAAGGTATTGGGCTTTTTTTTTTTTTTCCTCTCTCACATCCTACTTCAGTCCATAATCCTTGTACTGCTGCCTTCAAATTCTATCTGTAATCAGAGTCTGACCAATCCTTGACATCTTTACCCTACCCGCACGGGCTGAGCCCCACTTTTGTGCTGGGGTTACACCCTGCAATAAGATTGCTCATTTCAATTAGAAGTCTTATAAGATAAAATCCGGTCATTAAATAATAATAATAATAATAAGTCAAGTTACACCATCCCTTTGTGCAAAACTCCCAGTGTTTTTCATTACACTACATGGAAGCCAAGTCTTCACCATCCCCCTACCAGAATGTGCACGGCCTCATGAAATCTCTCTGTGCATCTCCACCTTCCCCGACCGCCTCACCATCCTGCTTCTCTCTTTCTTTCTCTCTTGCTCATTTGTCTCCTCACCATTCTTCCAACAACCTATGTTTCCCCTTTAAGGCCTTAGTACTAACGTCTGGACTGTTATCTCCCCAGCTTTTCACACGGTCTCATTCCCTTGATACGTTCAGGCCTTTTCTCAGAGTTCATCTTCTCATCTTTGGCCATCTAATCAAAAATTGCAACCCTCTCCCCCACTCTCCCCCACACATGTACTTCCTACCCTCCTTGTTTTATCTCCCTGGCACTTACTACTCCCTAATATACAACTTGACTTAGTTATCCTGTTTCTTTCCTGTCTCCCCCCCCCCCCCCAGAACACAAGCTCCACGAAGGCAGGGAACTTTGTCTACATGTTCCCCTTTCTGTGTCCCTAATACTAGGGGCAGTGGTTAGCACAGAACAGGAGCTCAATGAATGTTTTTGGATGACAAAATGAATCTGCAAGAGAACACACATAGAGCTCACACTGTTATGTCACATGACACTATGGTGGTGACGGTCCTGGCGATTTAGACCTACAAAGGTCCCAGATAACAAAGTATTTTACAACAGTCTGTGAAAATAGGGTACTAAATTTAGGTTTAATGAAAGTTCTTTCATTTATGGCTTCTGTATTATTAATCTAAACACATGATATAGATACAGAGCATGCAGAAAACATGTATGCACACCTTAAAATACAAAAAACTGTATTGAAATCGTAAAATATTCAATATACATTGACAGTGTTTATTATCTTGTATGATTGTGTCTTATATCTCTTGTAATTACAGACAACTATTATGATGTAATTCACTTTTTTCTTTCTTAAAATGTGTTTACCCTATTTCCATATATACAATACCTGACCACCAAGTCCTCAAACTCATTCTAGAAAAAGTGCTAGAGACCTCACTGCTAAATGTCACTACAGTCACCTTCAAAGTCCTCCCCTTGGGGAGCTCTTCACTGACTAGTCTACCCTGCAGGGCAGTCTGGGGACTCTTTTCTGAATGACCATCACAGCTGTTGTTGTACAACACACACAAACACGTGAAACCAGTAATGACGCCACTCAGCAAAACACTGGCACGTGTCAGTGTGACCAAAGCTGTGAAACACTGGTGCACCAAGGTTATGAACCCTACTGGGTGTCTGTAAGCGCACAGTGGCAAGTTCACAGGCTTGTTTGTCAGATCGTCATACAAGGACAGCTCTGATAGCCATCCCAGAAAAAGAATTCCAAAATTTAATCAAAGAGCAGACTAGGCCCTGGCATTAGAGCAAAGCTTCCCAAAGGGAGGGCTTGAAAAGTGACCATAGGGATAGTCAGCGATGAGGTATGGAGCGCTTTTTCTAGGCTGAGTTTGTGAAGTTAATTGTCAGACCTCTCACACACACATATAACACACACATTATTGATATATATATATATCATCAATAATATATACACATATCATCAATTTTATATATATATATATATATGCATATATCAAGATTGCTGGGTGAGAAATGTAACATCAGAATTCAAGAGGCCTTGCTTCTCTTGTATACAAACAATATATTCTGCCTTTCAGGATCTTACCAAGAATAAGTAATAATCCTGTTCTCTGTCCATTGACTTTTTCTAGTATATTAAGACACTGAGGTCAGCTCAACCAGCCAATAAATATTTATGGAAAGTCAACCTGATCCCAGGTATCACAAAAGACAAAGACTCTGCTTTTAAGTTACTTTCATTTTGGAAAGAGGTGATAGACAAAATTTAAAAAAGAAAAATCAAACAGTGCCTGTATCTTAATTAGTTTCAAATACTGGCAAATACTAGACAGACAAAAGAATAAAGTGGCAGATATTGGCTGGGATGGGGATGTGTTGGGAAGGGCTGCTTTTGGCTAGAATGGTGTTTGAGGAAGTGGCATTTGCATTAAGACCAGAATGAAGAGAAGGGGGAACCCACCGAAATGTCAATGCCAAAGAAGATGGAAGGACGTGGCAGGAATGAATTCAAGTGCGGTGATTACAGAGGAAACTAGAAAAAAAAGCAGTACCTAAGAAACAGCCAGACCCCAGGTCGTGTAGGGCTCTGTAGGGCACAGTGAGGAATCAGGATTTTTATATGTGATGGAAACCAACAAAAATGATCTATTTTTCAAAGATAACCTTGGCTTCTACTGGAAGAATGGCCACAGGGGGCAGGACAGGGCTGGGTGGTGGTGGGAGTGTGAGACTGAGGCAGGGCGGCTTAGGAGGCTGCACCTTCCCGTCTGTCGGCCATATCAGAGACTGCGCTTTCCATCTTTCTCAATCTCTTCTCACCTTCACAGCTGGTTTTGGTTCATCCTTGCCTGGATTTCCTATTCCAAGTCTAAGCTTAGCAACAGAAAAGGAACTAAAAACAGAAAGGGAAGGCTCTGGTACATTCCATCCAAGATGCCATTCTTAACCAAAATGTCATTTTGGCAGGAGTTTCTGGAAATCTAGTCAAAGAGAGAGAGTCAGGCAGCGGCCCCAGACGTTTTACATCCCTCCTCTGCCGTTGCTGTGAAACCACAGGAACCTACTGCTCGGTCACACAGACCCAGGCTCCATGTTTAGGGATATGCACCTGGTTCTACGGATTCTTTTCTTTTGCCACCAAATATTGCAACAATTCATTTTAACATATTTTACAATGCTTTCTACCCAGAAGGTACTACAGAAATATCAGGAAAAATCATTACTGTTACTTGAATTAACCAAAAAGTACTTGTTACAACCGGACTTAGGGCAATATTTACTTACCATGAGTGGCTATTCATTTAACACATTTACTTAAAACACATTTTAAGTAACACAAGCGCCAACGTGCACTCATTTGTAAAAAATATTCACCAATGAAACATGAGAAAAAATTCCTTGAATATTCACCAATGAAAAATGAGCCCATAAATTCCTTCTTAATTTTTAGAAGATTCATTGAAGCTACACTTGAAAATAATTTCAGAGCCTAGAAATGTTTAACGGTAATGTTAAACAGCTATACCCTAGACATACTGAGGGTTTGGTTCAAGATCTAGACCACTGCTTTAGCAAGTCACAAAACATTTTGGTTCCCTGTGCATATACAAATTATGTTTACACTAAACTGTAGTCTATTAAGTGTACAATAGCTTTATGCCTAAAAGAGGTACATACCTCAGTTTAAAAATACTTTTTTGCTAAAAAATACTTACGATCATCTGAGCCTCATCAAGTCATAATTGGTTCACTGGTGAAGTGACACGGATCAGTGTTGACTGATTAGTGTAGCGGCTTCAGAAGGCTGAGGTGGCTGTGGCAATTTTTATTTTTTATTTTTTTTATTAATTGATAGCTGTATACATTAATGCAAACATGGGGTACATTGTATTGTTTTCATATACAATTTGAAATATTTCATCAAGCTGGTCAACATAAATATTCATGTCATTTGCTTAGTCATTGTATCAAAACATTTATATTCTAGTTCTAGAAAAGTTCACTTGTACCCTTGTTAGCAGATATATAGGTGATCTTTCCAGTCACCCTCCCACCACCCATCCACGCTTCTCCCCTCCCCATGGTTAGCGCGTGGTATTTATACAGCAGTGAGGCAATTTTTAAAAACAAGACAACAGCGAAGTTTTGTCCATTTGGTTGGCTTTTCCATTTGCAAAGGATTTATTTCCCTGTAGTATGTGATGCTGTTCAATAGCATTTTATCTACAGTATAACTGCTTTCAAAACTGAGGTCAGTTTTCTCAAACCTGCTGCTGCTGGACCATCTAATCTGATGGGCCATTCCAAACCTTGGTCGTCACCTCAACTACGTTACAGCATCTTCTCCAAGAGTAGATTCCATCTCAAGAACGACTTTCTTTGTTCATCCATAGAAGACATTCACCCATTCAAGTTTTTTCATGGAATTGCAGCAATTCAGTCCCATCTTCAGGCTCCACTTCTCATCCTCCTTCTTTTGCTGTTCCTACCACATTTGTAGTTACTTCCCCCACTGAAGTCTTGAGCCCCTCAAAGCCCATTCCATTGTGGTTAGAGTTAACTTCTTCCAAACCCCTGTAAATGTTGTTATTTTGACCTCCTTCCGTGAATCAAATGTTCTTGATGATTCTAAAAGGGTGATTCTTTTCCATTAGCTTTTCTATTTACTTTGCCCAGATCCATCAGAGGAATCATTATGGTAGCTAAATCCCTATGAAATATATTTTTTAAATAATAAGGCTTGAAAGTAGAAATTACTCCTTGGTCATGGCTACAGAATGGATGTTGTGTTAGCAGGGATGAAAACAACATTAATCTTCTTACATATTCCCACCAGAACTCTTGAATGACTAGATACATAACAAGAAAGTCAACTTATCCTTTAAAGCTTTGAAACCAGGCATTGACTTCTTCTCTGTAGCTATGAAAAGTCCTAGCGGGCATCGTCTTCCAACATAATACTGCTTTGTCTCTATTGAAAATCTGTCGTTTAACACAGCCACCTTCATCAGGCATCTGAGCTGGGTTTTCCAGGGAACTTGCTGCAGATTCTACATCAGCATTTGTAGCTTCACCTTGAACTTTTATGTTATGAGACGGCTTCTTCCCTTAAACCTCAAGGATTAACCTCTACCGGCATCAAATTTTTCTTCTGCAGCTTCCTTACTTCTCTCAGCCTTGATAGAATTAAAACCAGCTAGCACTTTGCTCTGGATTAGACTTTGGCAAAGGAAAGGTTGTGGCTGGTTTCATCTTTATACAGATCACTACAATTTTCTCCATTTCAGCAACAAGGCTGTTTTGCTGTCTTACCAAGTGTGTGTTCCCTGGAGCAGGTCGTTTAATTTCCTTCACATTAATAATTTGGCTGTTTTGTGCAAGAGGTCTACCTTTCAATCCGTCTCAGTTTTTGTCATGGCCTTCCTTGGTCAGCTTCATCATTGCCAGCTTTTGATTCATAATGAGAACTATGTAAGACTCCTGACTTCATATGTACATTTAGAGGCCAGGGAAGGGTCAGTAAGTGACCAAATTTCAGTATTTTTATGTCTGAAGGAAGAGAGAGGAGGCCTGCGGAAAGGGTGAGAGGTGGAGGAGCGGCTGGTTGGTGGAGCAGCAGAATACACATAACATTTACCAATCGAGATTGCCATCTTTTGTGTGGGGCTCATAGTACCTCAAACCAATTTCAGCACTGACACCAAAGATCACTGATCACAGATGACTGTAACAACGACAATAATGAAAAAGTCTGAAATACTATTAGAATTTCCAAAATATACGGAGACCTGAAGTGGGCCATGCTGTTGGAAAACCGGCACCAACAAACTTACTTGAATCTAGGTTGCAACAGATCTTAATCTGTCAAAAATGCAGTACCTTCAAAGTACAATAAAATGTGGGTGGCCTGTCATTAAAACAAATTTTCCCTCTTCCGATCAGGAAATGGTCAATTATATAGGACATTAGCCTCTTTTAAAGATAAGCATGAGGAGAAATGAATGATGCCTAGTTTTAAGTTAGCTTTGAAATAGAATTTATGAGAGTTCTGTAGTTTTCAGGAAAAATGGTTTAATATAGAATGGTTTAACAAGATTCCATGTTTAATTGTATTTTCTTTAATCTTTTTTTTTTATTTTTGCAGTTTTTGGCCGGTGCTGGGTTTGAACCCACCACCTCTGGCATATGGGAGCAGCGCCCTACTCCTCTAAGCCACAGGCACCACCCTGCATTGTTTTTATATACAAAATTAAACTGAATAGTTCTCCAAAAAAATAGCATTTTTACTTTAGAGGAGAGTGGGAAAATCTGAGAGCAACTTCATTTTTTTTAATTTAAGAATACTGGGTAGAGGAGATATAAACCTTAAAGATTTCTGGAAGGTTTTTGAACACTCCTTATTTGGCGGCAGAGAGAGAAATCAATTTTTCTGGGTTTTTTTCCCCCTCTAGCTTTATAGCGTAAAAAGCAACAAAATAAAATAACGTTTTTTTGAGCTTTCTGGAATGACCTGAAGGCACTGTGTAAATTTGGTATATTTTATTAGTCACCCCTACATGGTGCACTCAGACTCTACCTTGCTATCTGGCAAAGACAATTGCCTATTAAGGAGGAACAGGAGAATTAATCCCTTCAGGGAAGGGATTCCGGAATTCTTTATTACCATGTTGAGGTGAGAAAAATGTCTGGGCATCAATTTGCTCATGTAGCCAATCACAATTTGACAGCCACCTTTATATACGCCTCAGGCAAGTAAGTAGAAGACAAAGCTGGAAGCTGTTAACAATTATAATCACTTTTATTTTCTAGCAATGACAGAGCAAAATTCGAAGACTCTTCTTTAATGAGAGAAAAGGGGAAAGTGTCTTGGAAGAACAGCTTTAACTGACAGGCACTTGTTTTCTCAATATGGATGGTGTATTTCTGAGCCATTTTATGATGAGAAAAGCAGCTGTGATAACAGCGCGCAGTTCAGGAAGAAGAGAAATTGGAATCTAAGGCAAATAATCAGCTTTACAACTGACTCCAACCCAAAGATGACCAAGAACATTAAAGTACCAAAAGCATTTAGATGTCTATAAAATCTGTGTCCACTTTCTTCCCAATACACCCGCAAGGCAGAGCAGATATGAATTTACAACGTGGAATACAGAGCTTCATTGCAAGTAAGTTCCTGAATACACAGAGCAGGGTCGGCAGCTCCCCCCACTCTTTTTGAAGCTGTGTCGCTACTGTTAAGGAAAATGAATAGCATTTCTGTTCAGCAACAACATCTTTCCCTTTATTTTCAAACTGTGCTGATGTGCTCCTAATTCTGTTTTTTTTTTAAGTCACATATACATAGATCCACAGAGGAATGAAACACCACGAGGTGTTTTCATTCTGAAAGTGAACACAGGAGTGTATTCAAAGGTTTTCAATAACGAAATTCTCAAATGTATCGTATACCACCAACAGATTCTCTTAAGTGATACTACATTTTTATGTCTGTGAACTGTAAGCAAAATGTAAACATCTTGAAGATTGCAGGACTTAGCCAGGCACCTATTTAACATACAAAAATCCTGAAGGTTAGAACTGCCACATTTGAATATCTAACCAAATCAGAGGATCTCTTCGGGAAGTTATCTATGACTCTGAAGGCAAGCGTTAGGATTTGCAGAAATGGAAAAGGTGGGTGTTAGATTACGGCACAAGGATGAAGCTTGGTTTGGAGGTCTGTGGAAATCAGTGTCCTGTAGCCATAAAGTAAAATACAACACGAGGCTTAGAATCTAGAGAGCTATTCAAAGGAAAATTGCATTTAAAAAAATTAAATATTGTTAATTAATGTAATATTAATTAAAACTGAAATAGAATAGTATTTAGCAGTTGAGTTAGCTGACCCATCCTCTTAATCATTGGCAATGACTAATGATTTGTACTTTATTTACAAATTAAACACCATAATCAGAACTTAATTCCTTACAGAATCCAAGTTGATATTAAGAAATAATAATAGATAGCAATGGCTGAAAAGCTAAATTGCTAAGACGTGAATAAATGATTTTGTAACTTGTTTTATAACTCATTCATTATAGATATGAATGTCCAACTTGAGAGAAATCACTTTGAGATTGATTATTATGATTAGGACTAATAAAACATACATAAAAACCAAAGCACCAAAAGAAAAAAAAATTGAGTGTGTAAAGAACGTTCTCTGGTTTCCCGAGAGGAGCTGTCAAAATTACCACATTGTTCTGTAATTTCTGTTTTCTGAGAAAAGAAGTAGGTACCTGTGTTTCTTAATGTCATGGATTCCATTCTTCAAATTTCCCAGCCTTTCTGTTGGGTTTTGCCTGAAATAATAATTTTTAAAAGACATTTTAGAATGATTATACTTGACAAATTTCAAATTATAAGTTAATATGTTTTTCTTAATTAATACATGTAATAACAGTCACAGAGTTCCTGCTGTAGCTCACACACTGAGTACAGGCAGAGGAAAAAGACAAGGCCCCTGGCTCGGCGCCTGTGGCTCAATCAGCTAAGGCACCAGCCACGTATACCTAAGGTGGCGGGTTCGAATCCCCAGCCCGGGCCCGCCAAACAACAATGACGGCTGCAACCCAAAAAACGGCCGGGCGTTGTGGCGGGCGCCTGTGGTCCCAGCTACTTGGGAGGCAGAGGCAGGAGACTCGCTTGAGCCCAGGAGTTGGAGGTTGCTATGAGCTGTGATGCCATGGCACTCTACCCAGGGGGATAGCTTGA
>CAUYQV010081245.1:0-16393 GCA_963574575.1 Galagoides demidoff
AAACAAAAAAAAAAAACTGGAAGTATTAAGGAACTTTAAAAAATATTTCTTCAGTAAGAATGCATTAGTGATATAGCAAATATATTTATAATGAAGATTTTACCTAATTCCATGGAATTCCATTTGATATTTGCTAGATTATAAAATAAAAGGAACAAGGGATATAACAGTAGTTACAAAACTGATTTTTTTACAAGTAGATTATGTTGGTATAGAAATCTGATGCTAGAAGAGAAAGAAAAACACTGCTTTGCTTATACCATGAAATATGATTTTAAAATTAGTATTCAAAGCTCTTTAGAACTTGACCAAAATCTTAACAGTCTTTTTTCTATTTCTTCAGTATACAGATTGTTCAAATTAAGCTACTGTTTTTGGTGTCCTCAATATGCCATGAGTATTCAGTCTGCCACATCCATGTTGCTCTCTTGGCCTGGAGTTCCGTCAGCCCTTTTTCTACTCCCCTCACTTCCTTCAAGGTTCTGTGCATGCCACATCTGTCCTAGATTGGCACAACCCAAATTTTAACTTCTGTAGCTCTTTTTCATTTGTTTGCCTTACTTATACCTACTTCATTGTATTTTACAATTTTGTGTATCTCCTCTTTGTCTCCCTCTATTGTAAATTTATTTTAGGTGCCTCCTTTTTTACTTCTGGCATCTAGCATAGTTTCTTAAAGTAAATAGAAGTTTTACAAAATCAGTACATAAGGAAATTTTTTTTTTTATTTTGATTCAGAGTTTTACTTTGTCATCCTCGGTAGAGTGCCATGATGTCCTAGCTCACAGCAACCCCAAACTCTTGGGCTTAAGCAATTCTCTTGCCTCAGCCTCCCAAGTAGCTGGGGCTATACATAAGGAAATATTTTTAAGGTCACGGTTTGTGAATGAGAAAAATTCCATAAAGAATGTGGGTGATTGAGCGCTATGACTTATGAAGCATAATGTGAATTCTATGTGTATTTGTTACCTCATTTTTTGTATTTATCTTTTATTTTCATTTATCTAAAGAGTACACACTTAGAAGCCAGCTCCAGCTTAGCTTGTTTCAAATTCTTTTTTCCATTTCAAAATTGCATCTTCCCTATATTAATGACACCAGAATATTGCACTGATAATAGTGGTAAGTATTTCTTGAAGGCTTACTATTTTCTATTAGCAGGGCTCCATATGTATTATCTTTATCCTCCTTACAGTACTGTGAGGTAGTTTATTATTTATATGAGAAAACTGGAGCACAGTGAGGTTATGCAGTTATGCATCAGAACTCTCACAGTGGTAAAGCTGGTTGCCCACGTAGATGACAGTAGGCTTTGGCCTTTAACCAGAACTTATTATCCCTATTGTCATGTCAACCTCTGTTTCAGAACTGTCTCTGCAACTTACTAGCAAGGCAAGTTACTTAGTCACTGTGGACTTCAGTTTCCTTATCTGTAAAATGGGCATTTATTTCACAGAACTTACAGGATAACTAATCAGTGTGTTACATATTTATTATGCTGCCTAACATACAGTATACAGAGGGTGCAAAAAAAAATGTAGGAGAGGAAAAAACAGTATTAAATTTGTAATACTCAATATATAGCAATTACAAAAGTTGAATACAAGTTTTCAGAACAAGCAGAACAAAGAAGACATTTGACTTCTGCAGTTACAACAGGTGCTCAAAGTCGTTGCCATTAGCATTCAGACACTTCTGATTACAGTGAACTACTGCTGGAGCAACATCAACCAGTGTCCATTTGTATCACTGACCCTGCTGTTTCAATTTCCACCAGTGTAATCAGTTTTCTGTGGTACACCACATCCTTTAACATCCACCATGAGTAAAAGTCAAGGGGTGTTAAGTCAGGAAAATGTGAGGGAAACTCAACTGCACCTCTTTATTCTATCCATTGTACTAGAAAATTCTTATCAAGGTGAGCTCTGATATCTTGGTGCACATATAATCGTGAGATGAAAACATTACATTTTGCTGTTTGAAGAATGCTTTGTTATGCTCGTTATTCTGCTAACTCCTGTCTCACATGCCCATTGTTTGATAGACTTGTATGGTGAATGTGTAAACTGTTCCAGTACTGCAGCAGAAGAAGCAGGACTTGTTGCTGTATGAGGTCTTCTGCACACTCTTCCCTTGTGGACGTCACACGCAGCACTGTGCATCTCAAACTTATCATGAATGCACACATTTAATAGGCATATTGGAGGTTCTGTTGCATACTCATGCCTCCATTGTTGTAGTGTACCTCACGGTGTTCTCCAAATGTCAAATACCACTTTAGAGTGGTCTTGCGCCCCTTAAATGGCAACCATGCTTCTGCCATTTTCTTTGTCCTGCCTGTGGCATGGTGACACTACCATTCATTCGATTAACTCTGTTATGCTACACGTTGCTACAGTAATTCATTTCTGATGAATTCATAACAGATAACTGCTTAAAATGGGTATACATTTTTTTGGTACCCTTGGTAATTTGGTAATGTTAATTATGTCTACCTCTGTGATCCTAAATGTCTTCAGTCATCCTTGACTTAGTCTTCTCCTTTTCCTAACCTGATACTAAGTTTGCTAAGTTTTACTCTTGGATTAGTTATTTCCATTCCCGTTGCCTTAAGCTTAGTTTACTCTTAACTCCTGTCCCTAATACTTAAAGTATTTGGCTCCTGATGAATGAATCTTTTGCAATTATGCTCCTTTTATAATCTCATGTAAAGATTAATTTTCCTGAAGTATAGCCTTTTAACGGTCTATTTTGATTAAGTTGTAACACTGCCTTATTTTTTTTTTTTTGAGACGGATCCTCAAGCTATCCCCCTGGGCAGAGTGCTATGGCATCATAGCTCACAGCAACCTCCAACTCCTGGGCTCAAGTGAGTCTCCTGCCTCCGCCTCCCAAGTAGCTGGGACTACAGGCGCCCGCCACAACGCCCACCATTTTTTGGTTGCAGCCATCATTGTTGTTTGGCGGGCCGGGATGGGGATTCAAACCCGCCACCTTAGGTGTATGTGGCTGGCGCCTTAGCCGATTGAGCCACAGGCGCCAGCCAACACTACCTTATTGTCTGCATTATTCTCTTTGGCTTCGCAAGCTCTCTTTACTTCTGCCTTCCTTTGACACAGGTAGCCTAATCTTTCGTTACCCTCTAATGTAATCTTTGTCATTTAAATTTGTTGATTTGCTTCCTCTTTTAGGGGTATCACCCCCTTATCTTTAATCCTGTTACTCCTTCATTCTCAAAGCTTCTTTCTTCTCTAATTATCTGTCCTTTAAGTCCTAACAAAGTTTCTGCCTTATTTGTGAATTTATCCCCAACTACTCTGACCTGAAGTAGTCTTTGTGTTCTCTAAAATTTCTATCATTGGCTCGGCGCTTGTGGCTCAGTTGGCTAAGGCGCCAGCCACGTACACCTAAGGTCGCGGGTTCGAATCCCCAGCCCAGGCCCGCCAAACAACAATGATGGCTGCAACCAAAAAATGGCCGGGCGTTGTGGCGGGTGCCTGTGGTCGCAGCTACTTGGGAGGCGGAGGCAGGAGACTCGCTTGAGCCCAGGAGTTGGAGGTTGCTATGAGCTGTGATGCCATGGCACTCTACCCAGGGAAATAGCTTGAGGCTCCGTCTCAAAAAATAAAATAAAATAAAATAAAATAAAATTTCTATCATTTATTTTTAAAACCGTGCTTTTATCATTAAACTCATCTCCACTGGGTTATAAATATCATAAATACAGTTCTATATACTTAGTATTGTTCTCAGTAGATTAACTATCGATGACTTAATCTATTAAGGCTTTCTAACATCGCCTTTTTGTTTTGTTCGGAGCATTTTCAATGAAATTATAAAACTATTGATTTAGCCTCCTAATATTGAACACTTCAGTAATATTAAATATTAACTGGTCTTATATGTGGGTAATTATAACATACTTAGAATACCAGTGTAAAATATATTTAAATATTAGTATTAATGTATATATCTTAACCTAAAGGGAACCAAGGAGCAAGATTTTTTTTGACTCTTTAATATATAGTTTTTATTTTTAATTATGGGCACATAATAATTGTATATCTATATAGGGTACATGGAATGTTTTGATATAGGCATACAATGTGACTTAATCCAATCAGGGTAATTGGGGTATTAGCCATCACCTTAGGAATTTAACATTTCTATGTGTTTGGAACATTCCAATTCCACTCTGTTATTTTGAAGTATACCCTAACTTACTTTTCTTCACAGTCATTTTGTTGTGCTGTCAGATGTTGTTTATTCTAATTATCTAACCATATTAGCAAATTTTTTTTAACCATTTTTAGTATAACTTACAGATATACTTGGTATAATTGGAAAACATTATATAAGAAAGTCAGTTAGTCCAGTAATTGTTAAAATGTTCTCTGAGGACTCTGAGGTTCTCTGAAAGAATGCTGAGATTCTTTCAAAGGGTACATGAGATCAAAACTCTTTTTGTCATATAAAAAATGTTATTTGCTTTTTTGACCATCTTTGCATTTGCAGTGATAGTACAAGATATGGATAGTAAAACTGATAGTTCTTTTAGATGAATCAAGACAGTGACACCAAACTATGCTGTGTATATTCATCATTGTAGTCACTGGCAGTTTAAAAAAAGCCAATTTTACTTAAAAATATCTTTGCTGAAACATTAAAGTTATTAATTTTAATTAGTCTCCATCCTTGAGTATATATCTTTTTAATATTCTATGTGACAAATAGGAAGTTTGCATAAAGTACTTTTGTTATGTATAGAAGTATTATGATAGCTTTGAGAAAGAGCATTTGTGCTGTTGCTAGAATTGTGAAATTGAAGAATTTTTTTTATGGAACCTGATTTTATGACTAACAACACCAGAAAAATGATAGTTATTCAGACTCGAGTACTTGGCTGACATTTTCTTGAAATTGAATTGAGTCTGTCATTTCAAGGAAAACTGCTGCCAGTCTTTGTTGCTAAAGATGAAATTTGAGCTTTTTCAAGGGAATATTAAAATTTTGGAAAAGTTAACAATCACAACCTTCAGCTTGACAACTTTCAAAGACTTTGCTGATGTGATTGGCAGTGATATCAACTAATATAATTTTGGGTTTTATATTGTAAAATGAAATGTGACAACATCTGGAAGATTTTCATAACTCAGTGAATCAATACTTTTTAGAAGATTTATGGTTTCTAAACAGTTATACATGAGTATAAGATTTATTCAAGTAAGATAGACCGATAGATTTAAATGTAACAGAGTATAAAAAGTTCATTTGATATAGTTCATATAATACGTTGCAACTAACACTTAAGAAACTACTGCTTATTGAATTTTTTTTTCTTTTGAGGCAGAGTATCAAGCTGTCACCCTGTGTAGAGTGCTTTGGCATCATTGTTAACAGCATCCTCCAATTCTTAGGCTCAAGAGATCCTCTTGCCTCAGTTTTTCTATTTTTTTGTTTTTTTGTAGCTGTCCTGGGCTGGGTTCAAACCCACCACCCTCAGTGTATGTGGCCGGCACCCTGCCAACTGAGCTATGGGCGCCACCTGCTTATTGAATTTTTGATATAGTATAAAATATGAATATTCACAATTATCTGAAAAGGTAATTTTAAAACAATTATCCCTTTTCTAACTA
Source organism: Galagoides demidoff (assembly GCA_963574575.1). NCBI lineage: Eukaryota > Metazoa > Chordata > Mammalia > Primates > Galagidae > Galagoides > Galagoides demidoff. The sequence goes on from CAUYQV010081245.1 coordinate 5,637, forward strand.
CATAAGGCTGGATTTTCTTCATATATTTGAACCAAAACAACATATTACAACAGATGGAATCCTGTGAAAATCCAACTGTCTTCTGTTAGACCAAGCATTAAGAGATTTTTTTTTTAAAAAAGATAGAGTCTCACTTTATCCGCCTCAGTAGAGTGCTGTGGCATCACAGCTCACAGCAACCTCCAACTCCTGGGCTTAGGCAATTCTCTTGCCTCAGCCTCCTGAGTAGCTGGGACTACAGGTGTCTGCTGCAACTCCCGGTTATTTTTTATTGCAGTTTGGCCAGGGCTGGGTTTGAACTTGCCACCCTCTGTATATGGGGCCGGCGCCCTACCCATTGAGCCACAGGCGCCACCTGCATTAAGAGATTTTTACACATGTAAAAACAATGCTACTGTTTTCACTTAATTTTTTTTCTTTTTTTTTTTTTTTTTTTGAGACAGAGTCTCAAGCTGTCACCCTGGGTAGGGTGCCGTGGTGTCATAGCTCATATGATATATGAGCTATGTCATTTGTCATAGCAGCCTCAAACTCCTGGGCTTAAGCACTTTTCTTGCCTCTGCCTCCCAAGTAGCTGGGTCTACAGGCTCCCTCTCCAACACCTGGCTATTTTTTGGTTGTAGTTGTCATTCTTGTTTGGCAGGCCCAAGCTGGATGTTTTTTTAATTTTAAAGAGACAGGCTTATCTTGCTTTGTTACCTAGGCTGCTAAAGTACAATGGCACAATCATAGCTGACTACAGCCTCAAACTTCTAATTAAGGCAGCTAATTTTTTAATTAGCTAGGCATGGTAGCATGTGTCTCTCATAGCTAGGACTAGAGCACATGCCACCATGCCTAGCTAATTAAAAAATAATTTCTTTTTGATAGAACCAAGGTCTTGCTGTGTTGTTCAGGCTGGTCTCCAAATCCTTGACTTCAAGTGATTCTCCCCTCTGCCTTCAGAGTGCTGGATTTATAGGCTTGAGCTACTGTCCCCATTCAGTTTTGTTAAATATAATTATTTTTAATTTAAAAATGTTGTGTATAGTTAATGTGTAATTGTTTTAATTTTAAAAATTAATACATAATCCATTTAACAAAGTTCTAGGTACCTGCAGTGATTTTTGAAGTTATAAAATGGTCTTGTGGCCAAAAATGTTCAAGAACTGCTGATCTGGTTAATACTCTTGGTTTCTCCAAGCAGCAATATATCTGTCCTCATCATGTGATTATCATTCTATTGAATGAATATTTTAAAACTTATAGAGGCTCAGCGCCTGTGGCTCAATCAGCTAAGGCACCAGCCACGTACACCTAAGGTCGCGGGTTCGAATCCCCATTGCGGGCCCGCCAAACAACAATGATGGCTGCAGCCAAAAAATGGCCGGGCGTTTTGGCGGGCGCCTGTGGTCCCAGCTACTTGGGAGGCAGAGGCAGGAGACTCAGACTCGCTTGAGCCCAGGAGTTGGAGGTTGCTATGAGCTGTGATGCCATGGCACTCCACCTAGGGGGATAGCTTGAGGCTCCGTCTCAAAAAAAAAAAACAAAAAAACTTATAGAAATAGGGCAGCGCCTGTGGCTCAAAGGAGTAAGACGCCGGCCCCATATGCTGGATGTGACAGGTTCAAATCCAGCCCTGGCCCCCCCCCAAAAAAAAAAAACTTAGAGAAACAATGATCTTATACTCTTTTAATTAAACAGTTTGGATTATTTTTATGATTTGGCCGTATACTTTATATTAAACATTTTATTTTTACAATTACAGTGTGAAGTCTTGAGATGTTTTCTTTTTTCTTAATTGTTTGAAGAACTGTAGCTCTTGATTGTTTAGTTAAAACTTTTAAGATACTATACAAGAGTCAGAAATTACCTAATTGCTCTCCTTTCTTAAGAATAAAGAACCCTAATTTCTTTAGTGTATGTATTTTTTATCTTTAGAAATTTATTAGGATAATGCAGAGAGAATAAAAAGTCAAAAATTTTTCTAGCTTTATTTAGGTAGTTATCTTTTTTGTGTGATGAAAATACTTAAAATCTATTGCAACAAATTTCGAGGGTACAATACTAGTTATTAACTAGGTCCTCATGCTGTGTACGTTAGGTCTGCAGGACTTAATATGCCTAATAACTGAAGATTTATACCCTTTGGTCCATTTTTCTCTACTGCGTAACCCTTGGTAATTGCCATTCTATTTTCTGTTTCTGTGAGTTATTTTTTTTCAGATTCTATGTTATAAGTGATGAGATCTTCCAGTATTTGTCTTTCTGTGTCTGACTTATTTCAGTGAATCAGATGTCCTCTAGTCCATTCATGTTTTAACAAGAAAGAAGGATTTCCTTCTTTTTGAAAGACTGAATAATATTCCTTTGTGCATATGCCACATTTTCTTTACCCATTTATGCATCAGTGGATATTTAGATTGTTTTTGTGCTTTGGCTATTCTAATTAATGCTACACTGAACATAGGAGTGCATATATCTCTTAGAGATACTGATTTTATCTCCTTTGGCTATAAATCCAGAAGTAAGGTTGATACTTCTGGACATTAATCCTGCATCATATGATAGTCTTTATTTTTCATTTTTGAGGAACTTTCATACTTAATGGTTGTACCAATTTACATTTTCACCAACAGTGTACAAGGCTTTCCCTTTCTCCATATTTTCTGCCAACAGTTACCTTTGGCTTTTTGATAGTGGCCATCATAGCAGGTATAAGATGGTATCTCTTTGTGATTTTAACTTGTTTTTCCCTATTGATTAGTGATGGTAGGCATATTTTCATATACCTATTGGCCATTTGTATGTCTTTGGAAATTCTCTTTAGGTTCTTTGCCTATTTTTTAATTAGTTTATTTTCTTTTTTGCTATTGAGTTCTAAGAGTTCCTTATACACAGTAGAACTTATGTAAGTTTACTATCCAAGGGACTGTAACAAGCTGGTCAACATACAGAGGTGGTCAATGTGAGGAACTAGGCTTACTATACTGATACATACAGGTGTTGTGTGAAAATTAGATGAACTTAAGGAGGTGGTCAGTGTAGACTGGTGGTCAACTATGGAGGTTCTGCTGTATTTTTTATTTTACCCTGTTTATCAGATGTATGGTTTGCAAGTATTTTCTCCTATACCATAGGTTGCCTTTTCATTTTGTCAGATTATTAATTTAAATGATGGATTGCTGAATTTTGTCAGGTTATTATTTTCAATGATTATTTTAGAATAAAGAATTAACAGTTAACACGTTTATGCCATGTAGAATAAGGATAAAAAGCATTTACTCATTAGCATCAAGTAAAATAACTCTAATTTGTGTTCTGGTAGCTTTAACTATTCTACTGTATTTAACTCTTTAATTTTTTTTTTTTTTTTTTGAGACAGAGTCTTACTCTGTCACCCAGGGTAAAGTGCTGTGGTGTCATAGTTCATAGCAACTTCAAACTCTTGGGCTTAAGCAATCTTCTTTCCTCAGTCTCCCAAGTAGCTGGGACTACAGGTGCTTGCCACTATGCCTGGCTAGTTTTTTCTAATTTTTTTAGTATAAATGGGGTATTGCTTTTGCTTGGGTTGGTCTTGAACTCCTAAGCTCAGGTGATCTGTGTTGGCCTCTCAAAGCGCTGGGATTACAGGCATGAACCACTGCACCTGGTCAGTTCATGTTATTTTCTACTCCTGTCTCATGTAATCTGCGATTCTTTTCTCTCACTATAGTGTAGACTCTAACTGAGCTTGGCTAGAGTCCTAACATATGGCATATTATGTACAGACAAAGGTAGATAAGGCCTTGATTTTATTCCTGTTTCTTTTAGCTTTATGTTGTAATAGCAGGTATCACTTTCTTTTTGTCTTAGGCAAAAATAATAAGGTAAAAGAAGAGTTCACAGCTAGCTTACATCCTTCTCTCTCTCTCAAACCAACTGCCCTGTGTTTATATTATATCATACCACACTGTTTCTTTTGTAGGAAACTAAATCGTACTCACAGTTTCTGCTTAATGTAGCACAAAGGCCATGGACTTTGGAGTCAGTATGTTCTAATTGGAATATTTAATTCATTAGTTGTATCTTCTACAGAATAGTTTCTTTTACTTCATGGGAAATAAAAAAGGGCTTATTTTTGAGAACAAATAAAATAGAAAACCTTTATTAGAGCCTGTCTTTATTAGAGCACTTATTAATTTCAAGGCCTATAGCTTTGTGACTTAGTTAAAATAGAATTTCCAATTAGTGATTTCTGTTTTTGTACTTTTTTTTTTGTATTGCAGGAGCTATTAAGTTCTTTTCGAAAAATTGAAATGCAAGTTTCTTTTCCCGCCCCACTTTCTTGCATGCAAACCCCATAGGGGTAGGGACTTAATCTATTTTCTCTATACTATCCCTAACTCCTAAAATAGTACTTTGTAAATAGTGAGTACTCCATCAATATTTGTTGTATAAAAAAATTTTTAAAGGAACTGAAGGTGTAATATAGGTTACTGGCTGGGAGTATAAGACTTGGGTTATTTCAAGAAATTGAGGCTCTGGGTGAAAAGATTTATTTTGAAGGGAGCTTAGTTGCATACGAGATAGTGAAATGAGATGCAGGAGAAAGAAGCCTGTGGTAAGTTAAAATATGGTCTAGAGGTCAAATGAGAAGTCATATAGGGTGATAAAGCATTAAGAATTGTCACAAAAGCACTACAGGCTAAGTCTCCCTTTATTTTCCTTGGGGCTAAAAGTGTTAACAGATTTTGGTCTTTTCAATTTTGGAACATGTGCCTTGTACTTACCCATTTGAGTATCCCAAATCAGAATTCAAAATCCAAAATGATCCAATGAGCATTGCTTTTGAATATCAAGTCAGTACTCAAAGAGTTTTAGATTTTAGAGCATTTCAGATTTCCAGATTAGAGATACTCAATCTGTAGTACAAGCCTTTGAGGGAAAGCATGATTCTGCCACCACTGCCTGTCATTTAGGTTCTGATTATACTTCACAATTTACAAAATGTATTCACAGAAGCCATTGAAAAAGAAACGGCTTTGAGAGTGAATGTGCTCTCTGAAATAAGGGAATGTGTATGGAGAAGTAAATGGAGTTAAGAACTGAAATTTGCTTCCAATAAGGGAGGTAGGAAGTAGAGCCAATCATCATGGGTGAAAGAGAAATTATACTAAAAAATATTAAGAGGGTTATTGAAAAGGTGGGTGCTCGTGTGGAAACCCAAGTAATAGAAAAGTCAGGTTGTAAATGAAACAATAGTTTAAAAGTTTAGAGCAAAAATTAAATATAATGAGGAAGAATTTAGCTCTTAAGAAATTCCTGATTATAAGAGAGATTGAAACTTCAGGATAGTGATAAGAATAGGATCACATTAAAGTGGACAGTGTAGAAGAAATACAAGTAAAGGCTATAAACAGGCCATTTGAAAATTAACAGTGAAAGAATCTAGAAAAAGCACTTGGCTCCTAGATGGATTATTAGGGTCAACTGAAAGGGATGGGGTTTTCCTCATAGATAAATGTTTTTCTTTCTCTGCCATTTTTCCTATTCCTGTTCCAGAATTAATCTTACATGCATATAGTCAAATACATTCCCTAACTACTAACATAGTTACAGAAAGGGATTTAAAGCTTATGTATATACTTATAATTTCATTTATACATTTAAGTAGGCTTAAGGAAGAGTCTATTTTGAATTTAAACAGATGAGAGGAAACTTTTTTTTTTTTCTTTTAAAGACAGAACCTCAAGCTGTCCCCCTGGGTAGAGTGCTATGGCATCACAGCTTGCAGCAACCTCCAACTCCTGGGCTCAAGCGAGTCTCCTGCCTCCACCTCCCAAGTAGCTGGGACCACAGGCGCCCACCTCAACACCTGGCTATTTTTTTGGTTGCAGCCATCATTGCTGTTTGGCAGGCCTGGGCTGGATTCAAACCCACCACCTTAGGTGTATATGACTGATGCCTTAGCCACTTGAGCCACAGGCACCGAGCCGAGAGGAAACTTATAATGTAAATTAATAAACGTTGAATATCTAAGTTTATAAGTAGTTTTAACACAAAATATTTATACTCGTATGGTACTGTGTCTAATAAATTTGAGAATCTTTTCCTGAGTAAATATGCATTAAGAAGCTATTATGATACTTTAACTTCAGAATAATATACTTTATGAGTTTGGTTTATTTAATCAGAGCCTGACAGATGGGATATGAAAACATTTGCAGAAGTGTCTCACTCTCTCTTCCCTGTGTCAGAAAGAATCTAGATATGTTTAATATGATAGAGAAAGAAAGATCTCTTCATATTAACTGATTTCCTCTCAACTTAGGTTAAATTTCATGGTGATAAGAACCTGAACTTTCCTGAACAAACTGAAAGAGAAACTAATATATTGGAAATGGAGATAGGAAGTGCTAGATCAATATGGTTGTACTTCAGACTACTTCAGAATCGGAATTAATTATAATAATATCTTTCTTAGTTAAATTTTTAAGAAAATAAAATCTTTTTGATTGATAATGCATCACAAAGAGGTATTAGTCATACTTACAAGGTATGATTTTAATTTTAGTATCTAGTATAATCCAATAATAAATACAGAGAAATATAATTGGGAGTCTTGTCAGCAGTTGACATAGGGAATATTTATTTTTAAACTATTAAGCAACATTATGGCTATGTAAACAAAATTACTCATATTCCTGTTTCCCTACTAGATTGAGTCCATGTTTCTAACTAGTTTTTTTTTTTTTTTTTTTTTTTGAGACGGAGCCTCAAGCTATCCCCCTGGGTAGAGTGCCATGGCATCACAGCTCATAGCAACCTCCAACTCCTGGGCTCAAGCGAGTCTCCTGCCTCAGCCTCCCAAGTAGCTGGGACCCAGGCACCCACCACAACGCCCGGCCATTTTTTGGTTGCAGCCATCATTGTTGTTTGGCTGGCCCGGGCTGGGGATTCGAACCCGCCACCTTAGGTGTACGTGGTTGGTGCCTTAGCCGATTGAGCCACAGGCACTGAGCCTGTAGCCTATATTCTTAACTATCATATAATTTTGGATAGAGACTTCGATTCAAAATTTGATGTTGCAAAAATTGGAAAAATTAATTTCAAGATGGTTTCCAATAAATATTCTTTTCTACTACTAGTATTTGTCCCTGAAATATAATTACTATGCCTTTATAAAAAGGTAGAAATATTCTACATCTTCATTTCAGTGACGTTTTAAAATTACCTCTTCCTTGTACTGTGGGGATTTTGTGTTCGTTTGGTTGATTTTTTAATGTACAGACATATGGCATAGTATATGGAAAAGTCAAAGTAGTGATATGGAAGCTGGGTGGATTAATTAGGATGTGTGGCAAGCAGTATTATCAGATGGAAATGAAGAAGGGCATGTGCAGACCTAACTCAGTAGAATAGAGTAATTTCCTATCTATTTCAATCATACACTGGGCCCCACAGTTCTGATGGCTCTCCTGGTGGTGGTAAGATGCTAAGGTGAGGTCTGATACTTATTGAAAATGGAGGCACAAATACATAGGAAGACCGAACGAGAAGAGGAATGTTCATGCTCAGTAGCTTGGGAAACTGTGTGACCTAAAAATTTAGTCAATAGAAAAGTTCAGGGTTTGTTTTGTAACAGATGGACTCTGTGTCTCACCCTGATTATCATCAATCCACAAACTCGCCTGTGTACATAATTTGGAAGGACCATCTGAGGAGCATATAGCAAGCGCTTTACTTGGTGGCTGTAACCACAGCTGCTGTTATTTATGAAATCCTTTGAAACCACCCATCTGCTTTTTGTTCTCTGTGTCTGCTTTTCTCGGCTCTTTTTTGTCTATAAATTCCGCCTCCTGTGCTCCGCTCATGGGAACACTCATTTTATGGCATAGACTGTGGCGTTGCCTAAAGCAGTAATCAAAATAAATGCCAATGAATATTAAATAAAAGCCAAATTTGAAATATCACCTATCTCAGGGGAACTATTTAAAGTTGGCCTTAGTAGTGGATAGAATATCCAAGGAATAGGAAAATAATAATATGAGAAATTACAACAATGGTATTAGCAACACAAATATTTCTGTTTTAGATGTATGCTTTCGCCAAAGACGGGTGAGGGTTTTGGTTTTTGTTTTTTTTTTCCTCCAGAAATGACAGAGATAATAATGTATTGATGGAATAACATAGTGGCTCATAAGTATAGTGATGTTGCTGTTTATATCAAAAATACTGTCAGTTGTTGAGGAACGAGATGTCAGGTCCCCCTGTCCTCAGGTTCTTAGTTCCCAGTGCTGAAGGTGACTGTGCTCAGCTGACAGAGTGGAGGAACAGAGGAAGGAGGTGCAAACACGCCAACTGCCAACATTTCATCACAGATTAAAGCATAGTGCGTTCCCAAGTAGGAACAGGTCAGCCCCCCCAAAGTAGAAGAGACCCCGAGTTTAACAAGATTCCTCCTTTCATGCTGACTTCCTAATTCTATGTTAAGTGGGGAGTAGAATATTTAGTTTTCCTTGGAAAAGAATAGAGAATGCCTGGAATTGAGACCGTTCTCTTTTCTACGTTTGTCAGGTAATTTCCTGGAGTTGGCATGGTATTTGTAAATCTTCTTTGTGCTGGCAAGTGTGATTTTTACTAAGTTAATGAGGGTAGTCCATTTAAGGACGCTGTTACCTTAACTGTGCACCTTCTATTGAGATCTTGACCTTAACAGTACTTTGTACTCATCTCTTTTTGATTGGTCAGTCCTTGTGGACTCTCTATTGTATATCAAACATCTACTCAGTCCTTGAGGACCCCCTGGACACATCATCTGTTCTTTCTTGGGAGGGCCCTCCCAGGGGTCCTACTCAGGTTGCTCTCAAAACAACCCAGGTCAGTATGGGCACATCTGTCTGTCCATCTCAGAAAGTCCCTGGGACATCAATTAGCCTCTATCTCAAGGCAACCCACCAGCAAGGTCCCACATCTGCATGGTCTCGATTAACTCTATTCCTGTGACTACTCCATATGATCACTCAGGCATTCTGACTCAAGCCAGTCCAAATCAGCCTAAGCACATTCACCACCCACCTGCTCATGTCTATCTTACAATAGACATCTACCTTTTGGAGATTTGAGAGTGTATTAAAACACTTGAAAAACAAGTAATTCCTTTTACAGACCAAAGATACCTGAAGATATTCAGTGAGAAATGTCATGCAAAATCACTGCTTATTACATTAATGTATTGCTTTTAAAAGCCTGTGCAGGGGTGTACACCAATAACCCAGAAAAAATAAAAAAATTCTGTGCAGGAAAACCTAGAATTGGTGTTCTTAATTTGTTTTCAATTGTAAATGACAACCTGAATAACATAATTAAGATTTTATTTCACTCATTGTACCCAGACTAGAACCAACTGATCAGAGAACATCCAATATGGTGTGTCTGGCTTAAGTGAAAAACTCATTTTTCATACACTTCACAGTTAGTTCCATTAGGAAGTCTAGAACAATTTTGAACATCTGTTTATAAAAGCAAGTGTTTTAATTAGCAGGAAACAGAGAATCTTCAAAAACTCCATTGTTTTGAAGGGGAATTCCACCCTAAGGGAACTAAAATAACTCCATGAAACATGCTGGTAACTTCTGCTTGGAACAGAAGGATTGTAACACTCTCTGTGGCCTTCCTGGCTGATGCACACAGCACAGTTTATTGAATGAACCAAACAACATGGGGAGCACCATAAAGACACTGCATTCTTTTCCAGAATTGTCTTGTCATTTATTTAGTCTCTCAACGTGCTCTTCACACCAGGATGAAAGATCTGGTTTTACCAGTCAATAGAAGGACAATAGCCTATTTTTCTAATAACAAAAGGTAATCCATGTATATATGGAAATCCAACCCTTGCTGAATTTATATGAAATTCAAGGCTATCCCTAGCCATAAAAATCACAATAAGAAGAGAGGCATGGATGATCTTTTTCCTTTCCTCACTTAATATCAGCCTCTGTTTTGAGGATGATCCTCTCACCATGAGATGACTCTCATGTGGGCCATGTTATTCCTGTTTCCTTCCTTATTTCTCATTCAGCCACAGTGAATACATATCTTTGTACTGATAAAATCTAGTGGTACCCATCTTCCTCAAAATAGTCAACTTATTAAGAATCTAGCAATACACTTTCTTTTTATTGTCCTGTATTTCTTCCCCATAAACAAGCTGCACAAAATAAATCAAACAAAAATCTATTTTTTTATTCTTATACATTGTTTATTAAATCATAAACACATAGGTCATGTATACATTAATGGATTTACGGGGTACAATGCGCTGATTTCATATAGAATCAGGAATGCTTACATCACACTGGTTAATATATATCTCATCTTGTTTACTTAGTTACTGTGTTAAGATATTCATAGTCTCTACAGTATATCCAACATGTACCCTTGTATTATGCACCATAAGTATGATCCCATCATTCACCCTCCCTTGATCTGTCTTGCCCATGCCTTTCCATCCCCCACTTCCTTCATCTTGGGCCATAGTTGTGATCTATTCTTCATATGAAAGTGTGAGTGATTGTAAATTGGTTTCATAATGGTACTGAGTACATGAGATATTTTTTCTTCCATTTTTGAGGTACTTCACTAAGAAGGATATATTCCAGCTCCATCCATGTAAACGTAAAAGAGGTAAAGTCTCCATCTTTTTTAAGGCTTCATGGTATTCCATGATTTACATATACCACAATTTATTAATCCATTCATGGGTCAATGGGCATTTGGGCTTCTTCCATGAC
>CAUYQV010081248.1:0-43677 GCA_963574575.1 Galagoides demidoff
GTTGTGGCGGGCGCCTGTGGTCCCAGCTACTTGGGAGACTGAGGCAGGAGACTCGCTTGAGCCCAGGAGTTGGAGGTTGCTATGAGCTGTGATGCCATGGCACTCTACCCAGGGGGACAGCTTGAGGCTCTGTCTCAAAAAAAAAAAAAGGAAAGAAAATGCCCAGAAGCTGAAGTGACTTAGGCGGCCAAAATGCAACTGCAGCTCCTTCTTAGTTAGAGTCTAAATCTGTCTTCAGGAGACCATTGTGGTTAAAAATCACCATTTGTCCAATAATCGCAGAATATCACGGAATAATGCATTTTAAGAGGAAAAAAAACGGTGACGTTGTAAACAATGTGGTTCATTTTTTAGATGAGGGATAAAGAGGAACAGAAATGTCATCTTAGACCGTTCTTCTCATGAACATGAGCAAAAAACTAAAGAAACATTTCTGCGGACTGAACAATCCAGGAGGCATTTTAATTTCTCCAAGGTCAATTAAACAAATTGATTACTTTTTATTAGGAATGAAAATTTTATTTGTTGTAGTAGCGAAATATAATGTAATAAAGGGTTCCGGGATGATCCAATTAGTGAAAGTTAACATTTACTGAACCTTTACTACACAGTCTGTGTATTTTGCTAAGTATTTTCCAAGTATTACCTCATTCACTCTTCCAATTACCTCACTAAAATCATCACTTCTTGACAGAAAAAAAACAAAACAAAAGCAAAATCATGAGATTTAGAGGGGTGCACAATAGTCTCAAACCAGAAACCAGGGTTTACACCCAGAAGTCTCTTAACCACATAACACGTTTCTTGTAGCAATCTTTGTTTTGCATTAAAATTACGTTCCATAAAGAAGATCTAAAATTCGGGAATGAATTTATAACTATGAGGTATATATTAATAGAATCTAGTATGGAACAAATTTTCAAAGGAACAATCAATTATTCAAGAGAATTTGAGACTGTTAATTTGTTATGACATGAGACATGTGACTTCTTCAGAAATGTAAAATCGTTCTCTTTTGAAACTGACACCTGTTTTCAATTTTAAGAAACCTACTTGGCAAATGAACTATTCTTAAATCCTAAGTGAAACTTCAATTTCTGATATACAAGAAGATCCGCAGAATCCTGTTCTGAATGCATTTAGTTCACTGACTGGACGTGAATTTTCAAACAGATCAACTTGAAGTTTCAAGCTTTCACTACAAATGGTATAGTCATTCTTGTTTTTCTTTCTTTCTTTTTTTTTTTTTTTTTTTTTTTTGCAGTTTTTGGCAGGGGCCAGGTTTGAACCCACCACCTCTGTAATATGGGGCCGGTGCCCTACTCCTTTGAGCTACAGACACAGCCTAATATGTACATTCTTTGTCATTCCTACGTTCTTCTCATAAGTTACTCCAATCAAATGTGTATTTAGTAAATGTTCAGTGAGCAAATGCAGTTTAATAGGAAAAGAATTGTCCAACTATTAAAATATTTATCTTTTCAAATGACGCCTGCACATGGTATCTGTGACTATTTAATGTCACATATTCACGGGTTTGTATGGATGAGGATGTGTGTGTTACATGTTGGACCTGACCTGGCAACACACTCCACCCCTGAATTTTCTTCACAAAAAAGAAAAAAAAAGCAAAAAGTGTTTTCTATTTTGTTTTAATTTCTCAGTTGCTCAATGGCCTGTACACTCTTCTTAGCATGCAGGAGTGATCTCTTATAATTAATGAGCACATCATAATCCAAAGTCCTTGAGAGTAATAACAAAGCCAAGGAAGTAAATGAAAGGCACAGGTCTGCGGAGCAAAGCTTGCCAGCTCACCACCAAAAGTGGGCAGGACTGTTCCCTCCCCGCTAAATACCTCACAGAGGCTTGTGTACAGTTTACAGCAGTCTGGGTTTTTCCTCCCACCTCTCAGGGGAGATAAGAATACTTCTCAACATCACAAAAGCCCACCTACTCAAAGGGGAGGTTAATTATTGCTATCTAATTAACCCCACAAGAAAATTGTTAAGATTAATGAAGCAGTGCTTACTAAGTGATTACAAGCTACTCGTGAACTACCAAGGAAATATTTGCTTACACAAAACACCTACATGTATATTAATAAAAGATTTTGTATAGATTATTATAATGGTTAATCTACAGACTAGCATTTATTTATTTATTTATTTATTTTTTAGAGACAGAGCATCACTTTGTCACCCTCGGTCGAGTGCTGTGGTGTCACAGCTCACAGAAACCTCCAGCTCTTGGGCTCAGGCTATTCTCCTGCCTCAGCCTCCCGAGTAGCTGGGACTACAGGTGCCTGCCATAAGGCCCAGCTATTTTTTTGTTGCAGTTTGGCCGGGGCTGGGTTTGAACCCACCACCCTCGGTATGTGGGGCTGTCACCCTACTCACTGAGCCACAGGCTCTGCTGCCGAGACCAGCATTTAAAATTCCAGCCTGTGTAATAGATAAAGATAGACAGATAGATAGATAGATAGATCTTAAATATATATGTATAAAAGACGTAAAAAAAGAGAAGGCTGAAAAAAGGGAGAGTGAGAGGGAGGAGCTAGGAGAGAAAGGAAAGGAAGAAAAGAAGAAAGAAAAAGAGGTAAAAAGGAAGGAAGGTGGGCAGGAAGCAAAGACTAAGGGCAATGAGTAGAATATATTTTTATTTTGAAGTGAAACCATCATGTGGGAAGGGATGTTTCCCACTGAGTTCTGCAACAATCATGGTTCAGCAAAAGATCACTACAGTCTCTCTCTCCTCTAGGTTTAAAATATGGAAAAATCTGAATATCTTTTTAAATAAGTGAAGGCACTGGATCATAAAAATATAGAATTATTATAGTGATTTTAGCGTCAATTACTTTTAACTAGGCTAAACCAAGATTGCTTTGAGAAATAATACCTAAAATAAAATTCAAAGTGTGAGGAGCACTGAGTTCAAGAGCAGCTACTTCAGAGTACAACGTGAGACATGTTGGTGGACTGTCCCCCTAAAATAGCATTTACTCACACAGCCATCACATAATTACAGTTACACGGCAGAGCACATCACCAATGTACATCATCATTGTTTTAGCATAAATACTATAATAACTCACAGCCCCCCTCAACCAGACAATATATAGGTTGGAACAGGCTCGCTTAGGCTACAATAACAACAACAAAAAGGACTAAACTTCTCAGTGTCTCAAAACAAGAATGTTGTTCCATGCTCACAATTGCAGCCATCACAGACAGACAAGGGCTTAGAGCAGGGATGCCTGTCCCTTTAGCCACTCAGTACTTAGCTGGCAGAGGAGGCCCTTCTCTTTAGGGAGAGGTCTCCCTGCCAGAAATCAACAGACCTTCACGGTTTGACTCTTGTGATGAAATGTCTCAGCTGAATAGTGTTCCCTGTAGCTTTTGCTTACAACTTATTGGCCGGGCCCAGTCACATGACCCCACAGAACCGTTATCACACCAGGAACAAAACCAGGATGGCAGCAGTCTAGAACTATTTAGTAAAGCGCTAGGTTAGTGATACCTCAATTATTCACTTGTATCTGTGGAATGTCCACGCTAATAAAATTTTTGTCATTGTTTTAATAAGATGTATTCAGTCATGGATATCCATTAGGTGTGAACAAGCAAAACACAATGCTTTTCATTGCTCTAATAATTTTAATTTATTTCAAGAAACTTGATAGTCTGTAATGGAACTATTTGAGGATTAATAATAAAGAAGAGGGTCAAAGTGAATACCACCCAAAGGCATTTATTTACAAAGATTTAAAATTAGAGCTTCTGAATATCTATCAATTAACATTAAAGCTTTAAAAAATTCTAAATAAACATTTATATTCATATAGGTAAAAGTAGTGTGTGAACAAAATATATGCCTGTGATAAGTTAACTTGCAGAAGGTCTTTGTAGGGTGGAAGAGGTTCAGAATACAGATGTCGGGAGAGAAAGATGGAGGATACAGTGTCTACCCTGGTGTCCCACACAGAGCCTCGGGACAAGGGCTCCAGACAGATTCTGAAGGAAGTATTTACATCATGAGCACAAGAGGTAGGTCATGTGCGGGCCTTTTTTTTTTAATTTTTTTAAAAGCTCCAACATACATCATTTTATTTTGTTTTAATTTTATAATTTTGTCTTTACTTTTTTAAATTTTTATTAAATCATAACTGTGTACATTAATGCATTTATGTGGTACAATGTGTTGATTTTACATACAATTTAGAATGCTTACGTCAAACGGGATAACATAGCCTTCACCTCACTTACTTCATTATTGTATTAAGAAATTTATACTCTGCTCTTGATAGATTTGACCCTTGCAATATATACCATAGGTGAGGTCCCACCAATTACCCTTCTTCCCTCCACCTTCTCTCTTCCCCTCCCCCCTCCTCTTCACTCTTTCATCCTGGACTATAGTTGTGCTTTATCTTTCATATGAAAGTGTGGGTGATTATATATTGGTTTCATAACTAAGTACATTAGATACTTTTTCTTAGATTCTTGAGATAGTTGACTAAGAAGAATATGTTCCAGCTCCACCCATGTAAACATGAAAGAGGTAAAATCTCCATCTTTTTTAAGGCTGCATAATATTCCATGACATACATATACCACAATTTGTTAATCCATTCATGGGTCATATATACCCAGAAGACCAAAAATCACTTTAGAACAAAGATATTTGCACCAGAATGTTTATTGCAGCCCAATTCACAATTGCCAACTCCTGTGCAGGTCTTTTATTCAACAAGTGTGACACAGGCTGGAGAAGTGGGGAGTCTCACCACTGGCCTAAACAAAGCATGGTTGTGATACTAAGGTATCTGCCAAACTCAGGCCTGGCAGAACATTGCAAATGCCTGTGAGACGGGAGGAGGACTGACCTGGTAACAGGAGTGACAGAGAATGCTCATGGCACACACTCCAGGAAGCGTCAGAGGGGCTCCAGGGGGAGCTGAGGGCTTACGTGAGGGGATGGGAGTTAAATCCAGGCAAACTTGTTTATTGGATTGGATGGGGAAGAGCATGGTAAGGAGAAAAGGGAGGCACAGATACAAGGGCCATAAGATCCTGGGCAAATTACAAATTTTGTTTGGAACAAAACATAGTAAAAATGAAAGGACTATTTTTATACATTACCGGTAAACACTGAAAACATTTGTTTCTCAGAAGAAGGAAGTTTATAACATTTTTTTTTTTGACATGTGGCTTCACAGAGAAACTCTAAGATTTATAATCCTGCACTGTCCTTTCAAGCAGAGTTGCCCCTGGTACCAAGATAGAAAGAAAGGAGAGACTATTTCTTAGTCAGGGTGCCTAGAACCCTACTTCAACCAAAACAGCGCTGTTTTAAAAGATCTGTTAAATACTGGTTTTTGTTTAGAAAAAAGGGTTCCACAGCTAAGGGGGAAAAGAGCTGTGTATATTCATATCTTACTATTTACTTGTATCTTTTGCCTAACTCAGTTCTTACTACCAAGTGGATCAACTTCTGTCTACTCTGACTCCAAACTCCCATGCTTCATTCTTGTGGTTTCTGTGGTTTCAGGAAACAGAAGCCAGAGGCAAGCACTTGTAATATTTATCATGCCCAGAACTCATTTATGGCTTTTACTTCCACCAAAATATGGTCATCAGAACGTTCAGGGGAAACCACTAAACAGGATGAAGGCAGACATTTTTAAGAGAGTGGGTTTTTAACATGGTACAAGGGGAAGTATTCAAATGTTCTGTTTGGTCTGGATGGAGTTAGGGCGCTCCAGGGCTATTTACTTCATCATGTTTGAAAGTAAAGCTTACTGAAAAATAAAAAGGCCATTGTAATTGGCTAATTTCTCAGGCAGCACTTAAAATAATACACACCATCTACCCTTTATGTCACAAATATTAAGTCCAGCCAAAAAGGAGCTGACCACACGCTGATGTATCTGTAAAGGAAGCTGACCTGTCTTAGAAGCCAAAATACACTAAAATTCCTCAGTCGACGGTGCGGAGACTGTCTTTGAAAGTTTGCCATCTTTATTCAGGAAGATTATATAAAGCAAAATGACTTTTGTCTTCCCAAGGCATCCTCTTTTCCACGTTACAATGATTATGAGTATTAAACGTATGAAGAAATATTTCCCAAACCATCCGCTATACATTAAATATTTGTTATGTGTTACCTACTCCAAAACTCATAAAACTCTGCTTCAAGAAAAGTCAGGCTTGCTTTTCTTTCTGTGTTCTGTTTTGGGGTTTGTTCAGGGTTTTCTGCAGTGACTTCTTTTCCCCTCGGGTTCTTTTCTTGATGTGAAAAGGCAGCAAATGGATAAACAAAGAGAAAAAGCAAAAAGCAGTAATTTTCTTTATGGAGCTGTACAGGAAAACATAGGGGCCTGAATTCCTTGCTGGAATAAAACAAAGAAGAAATAAAGCACGTATGTGTTCATGTTTTGTTTTGGCTTTGCGTTGAGAAAGATAGTGAAAAATCAACATCAACAGGCTAAATACAAATTGGATCGCAACTCCAATTCCCTTTTCATTCAATCTTTCCATGATATAAAATTAGAACGAAATCTGTCAGGAATTTTTATGTTTTGAAGCTTTTTGTTTTTGCCTGTCAACTCCCTCGAATCTCTTTAAATGTTCAGGGCAGTATGAATATTCCAGTGTTACATAAACACTGAAAAAATTATATTTAAAATTATATATATATATACGAGAATGTATATGAGTTATCTAATGTCGCTAACCAGCCATGACACACAGTGGGTTTACTTCTTAGTGGCCTGATGGTGTGAGGAGACCAAAGAAAATTATTAGTAGGACTTATAGAATATTAATATAGAGAAATAATACACAAAGAGATAGTTTTAAGAGCAGTGGGCCTCGGGAGGCAGCACACACTTCTTCGTGAGGCTTCCAATACGCTGTGCCGAGTATCAGGCTAGCTCTGTATTTATTTTATACATCAGTGTTATAGTCACAAGTCTCATGAAAACAAGGCAGTCTCACCGAGGTTCCTGCTGCTCTCCTTCCTACTAACTAAACTCTACAGCTGATTATGTTAATTGCAAGGATTTACTTACTACTTTTTACTGCTTCAAAGTATAATGGTCTTAATGTAAACAAAGTCTTGATTAGGTAGCCAATCAGAGGCCGACTCAAGGACCCAATCCTAGCTGACCCACAGTCACACACCACAGCTGTGATGCTGTAATACCCTGACAGCCCTGTGTCCAAACAGATAGACTCCTCTGGCCCAATCAAAGTGACAGAAGGAAGGAGATCCTTCTTCTCCTTATCTGG
Organism: Galagoides demidoff; assembly: GCA_963574575.1. Taxonomy (NCBI): domain Eukaryota; kingdom Metazoa; phylum Chordata; class Mammalia; order Primates; family Galagidae; genus Galagoides; species Galagoides demidoff. The sequence continues at coordinate 7,290 of CAUYQV010081248.1, forward strand.
TCTGGGGCAAGTCTTCCTGAGTTGGGCAAATTTTAAAGAATGCACATTCTTAACTCCCTAAAACCACCGCCTCAGAGCACACAGCCCTGCCCGGGCAGAAAGTGGCTTCAAGGTCTCCAGCCCCTGCTGCACCACAGCTGCGGGGAGGGGGGATATATAACACATCAGGCCGCAGAAATATTAAAATGACAGCAGCTCGCACTTTGTGCTCAGTGCCAGGAAAATCAGCCCAAATCAAAGTCCCCATAACTGTCTCCCTTTGTCTAGACTCTGTTCCCTATCCCTAATAAAACTTCCAATCTACTAATAATTAATAATTGAGTACTAGCTTCAAACTCATAAAATCAATATTACTAGCAACACAAGCACATCAAGCTATGGCTCCTCCTTTAATCTTCCTACATACCCCCTTCAATGTAATTTGAAAATAGACCAGACAATCAACAAACCAACAGGTAAAAATGGACAAACCCTCTGAGGGCCTAACCTCCAAGCAGGTATTAAGATCAACACATATGGGTACCTAAATTCTCATAACTTCTTTAAGTTAATTTCTCTGTTCACCTGGGATGCTCAATAGTCAATATGCAAAAGGGTTAATCATAAGTAGACCTTTAGTCCATTAAATGGAAGAACTGAAATTTGACACGTGATGTTGAATCAATGTCAGCCGCAGTCAGAAATCACCTCATTACCACAACCGCACACTCCTGTGTTAGGTTCCAAGGAGAAACAGATGATATCCTCGATTAGGTAACTCAGGATGGAAGTCAGGTAAGGACAGTGCTTGGAGAAACCAAGGAGAGAGGGCAGTCCCCAGGGCCAGGACCTGCAGGAAGCCTTCACCACCTTAGGTTTCTCAGGGATTAAAGAGAGGAGTGGTTCCCAGAGTTGCAAAGAGGAAAGGCTCCTCACAGAAGCTGCAACCTTCAAGGGAGACCCGCAGCCAACCTCCAGCAATGCAAAGGAAGGGGCCCAGAGGAAGAGACACTTGACCTTGCTCTAATCTCACCCTCAGTGGTACTTTTCAATGTGCTGTAAGGTAAAGAAAAAAAAAAGGGAGACATTATGTCTCCACAACACAGATTTTCCCAGAAAATGATAAAAAAGTAAAAATAGAAATAGATAATCTTACTAGCTCTAGACAGACGATGAACTTGAAATACATGCTCTTTAAATTCAATAAGTTTAGACCTAAAATCAACAGTTTTTTTTTTGAGACCTATATCACCTTTGTTTAAAAAAATATATGCCAAATAGAACAAAAATCTAATGAATTTGCAGACAGTAGTCGGCATCATACAGTGTGGCAAATATATTCTAACTATCGTCCTTGCTAGATACAAGATTTTTGTTTGTTTGTTTTTAATGATTAGGTCAAAATGACTATGTCTCTCTTGGGTTATAGAGATGTTATTGAATATAAATTCCAAAAAGAGTTAGGTTCAGCTTAGATAATATTCCTATTATATATTTGCAAATTCACATCCCACTGATCAGAGAAGATCTGGCCTAGATAATGCTGAAAGTACCTTATAAGTCTGAGAATTTGTGTCCCAGATTTAAGGGATCTAGAAACAGAGAGACTGAGAAAACCTATAGCTATGAAATTGTTTGTCTTTTTCTTTGAACTTTCTTATCATTTTATTTGAAATTAATAGTTTTTAGACTATGGTGCATAATCAAGACATGTCAATGAAGCAAACAGTATGTGCCCTACACAGTTACTGCCCACACAAAACAGTATGTACAGGGCAGCGCCTGTGCTCAGTGGGTAGGGTTCAAACTGGGCATGGGCCTGCTAAAAAACAATGACAACTACAACAACATCAGCAAAAAAAAAAAAAGTAGTAGCCGGGTTTTGTGGCGGGTGCCTGTAGTCCCAGCTACTTGGAAGGGTGAGGCCAGAGAATTGTTTCAGCCCAAGAATTTGAGGTTGCTGTGAGCTGTGACACCAAAGCACTCTACCCAAGGTGACAGCTTGAGACTCTGTCTCAAAAAGAAAAAGAAAAAAAATGTATCTACAAAAGAGCTTTGTAAACTAGAAAGCATTTCCTGAATGTTATGTTTTATTATATTTTTTTAATGCATGAACTGATTATTAAAAGCTTTACTTCTTTATTTTTAGGGGTGGTCTATAAAAATTTTCTTTAAAATTGTGCTTCATGGCTCAGTGCCTGTAGCTCAGTGGCTAGGGCACCAGCCGCATAGACCAGAGCTGGCGGGTTCAAATCCAGCCTGGGCCTGCCAAACAACAATGATAGCTGCACCCAAAAAATAGCCAGGCATTGTGGCAAAAGCCTATAGTCCCAGCTACTTGGAGGCTGAGGCAAGAGAATCATTTAAACCCAAGAGTTTGAGGTTTCTGTGAGCTGTGATGCCACAGCACTCTACCCACGGTGACAGCTTGAGACTCTGTCTCAAAAATAAATACATAAAATAAAACTGTGCTTCATTACAGAACAAGTTATTACTGTTTGGGTCTATAAACGTATAATTTCTTTAAATTTTATTATAATTTTTTAAAGCATCTTATTTTAAGTGGAGAAATACAGTAGAAATGTCATGACATGAATGCTGGGGTATTACTCACCCAGAATGAATTACCCAGAAAAGCAAATGTTTCTGTGACATTTCTATCACCTTAACAGAAAGTAAATTCACCTAAATAGACTTCTCGGGTTGACTCCACAATTTTCTTAATGGTTTCTACCATGTCTAAGTGCATTTAAGTTACATTATACATTTTGTAATCTGGTTCCATCAAGGTCAATGTTTTTCCCATACCCGCATTTGTTCTATTTTCCAAAACAACTCTCAATCCCCAAAGAAATTTGTTATCTAGAAGAAATAATTTGAGGATATAGTATCCCTAATCAGCTTAGCAAGTAATTTATTTCATTTAATATGGTAGAAACCAAACAGTAACCATTTTACCTTCATATTTTATAACATGTTCCAGGCATAATGAATGTGTGGCAGGGTCAGTTCTAGGGAAATGTACATCAGAAAACATACTGAATTTAAGACAAGATTCATTCACTCAATTCACTGTGAGGTAATCAGCTGCATACTCAAGGGTTTACTATGTAATTTTACTGCACTTTCTGGGTAAACTAGGACTATATTATTAACCTTTAACAACCACATATCTGGGTCACTCTCTGCAAATGAGAAAAATATCTGGAAGATAGTTAAAACACACCAGAACATACAGAAGTTAGCATTTTAAGGAGAGTCACTGATGGCAATTTGCAATTTTGCTTTAGGAAAATATCTACATCTTCAAATAATTACTAGCAAAATGAGGTTTTTTCAATACATAAATACATAAGCTTTTGGGGGGATTTAGTGGGCTTGTTTGGTCTATAATAAGTGATCACAATTCAGGGAAAGAAATCCTAGCAAAGTCGCACTTTATTCCAAATGATTTAATATAAGCTAATATTTCCAGATCATTTCTTTTCAAAATAGATCTCAATAGATAAACTTTATTTTGCATAATGCAGCAAAGAATAAAACAGTTGGAGACTATTTAACTTAAATAGCTTTTCTGCCTATCAGCAATGACATCCAAAGGGCAGCGTTCCAGGCCTGGGATGACTCACACACCAATAATTTGACCTATTTGATGTATTATTAGTTATGCCTCCATCAACACAAAGGTGTTGAGATGCTACTTTTTATTATTTAATGCAAAAACAGACACACATTCAGGAGGCTTAATGATCCTTTGTTAAATGCTCTAAATTCACAAACAAGTTCAAGTGGTTAATTGACACTGTATCACTATTCATTATATATTTCCCATGGTTTATAGCAGTCAGCCAAAGAATAAAAATAAAAACAAAATTTTAAAAACTGTATTGATCTCAAAAGAATATTTTAAGACTGGGCATGGTGACTCACACCTGTAATCTTAGCACTCTGGGAGGTTGAGGTGGGAGGATCACTGAAGGTCAGGAGTTTGAGAACAGCTTGACTAAGAGCAAAACCCCACTTGTACAAAAAAATAGAAAAATTAGCTGGGCACAGTGGTATGCACCTGTAGTCCCAGCTACTTGGGAGGCTGAGGCAGAAGAATGCCTTGAACCCAGAAGTATGAGGACACAGTAAGTTATGATCACACCACCACACTCCATCCCAGGGAACAGAGCAAGAGGTTCCAAAAAAAAAAAATTCTTTTATATTAGTGCAAAATAATACAATGGAAAAGACTGGCAAATCAACTAGATACACTAACTACCATGTAATGAGGTTATATAAAAGAAATGTAGAAAATTCAGAACAATCAATATGTTATAACTATAAAGAATATAGTCAAATAAAATCCTATTTCACAAAGAAATACTATCAGCAGTTTCAAACTTAGGGGAAAATGCCCTGGTGAAAATTAATTTCACCTATGATGCATAAGGTTATAAAAGAATTCCATGCTAAGTGTATGCATCACAAATTCTCCTATCGAGAAGCCACTACTACCTTCTGCATCAAACAGCTTCCCTAATGATAACATTCTTTTTCAATTTTGCTTCATTTATTCATATTTTCACCCATAGTCACATAGAAATGGAAATCCTTCTTAAAATGTCCAAAACAAACTCTCTTCTCTAGTAATCAGGTTTATGCTCATTAAGAAAGGATTCAGTGCACAAAACATGAGGGAAAAGTACTCGGTAGACTCCCAATCACTAAATAAACAAATGCTTTTATAACAACGAATACACCGATGAAAGGATGTTTTTAAGCCAATGGTACCATTGCTCTTCTTCCCACAAAACACACATGTACAATTAAAGCAAAGTTCAACCAGCTCCCTAAACTTTGCAGACCCACTAACTGCCATGAGCACATATGGTTACTAAAGCCACTTCCTCTCTTTGCTTTCCCATTCCCCAGACCAAAACAAAAACATGCAAAAAATAAATAAAATAGATTTCAGTCCTATATATGGAAGATTTATTAAATTTTTCCCTCACCCCCCCCAAATCTCCCAAAGCCAACAACAAATGTCTGAGCACTGTGTAAATTTAGTTTTTCATTTTTAATGTTAACTTTTTTCTAACCTGGACATTCATCATGTCTGGGTTATTTGACTGTGTTGAAAGTATAAAAATTATAATTCCAGGATACAATTTTGTAAGCATATAGGAATGTCTGAATCTCATATGAAAAAAATGAGCTTTAATCAGGAATTGCTTTGGTCCACCAAAGATTAAAAGAAGGGGGCTAAGGACAAAAATAAGGTAGTGCAATTTTTCTGGGGTCTACTATAACTTGTGTGCTGAGTGTTTTACACGTTCTATCTCATTTAATGTAACAATCCATCATGGTAGGTCGGACACCCATTTTATTAATGAGTCAAGCTCAGTCACTTCTCACAGGTGCTGCCAAGTGGCTGAGTCATCTTAGGAAGTAGCTGTCTTACACCAAATCATTCTTTTCATTTCAATGAAGGGACACATGCAGAAAAATTTAACAGCCCTCTGATTTCTTATTGGTTAACTGTATCTGGAAGAAATTTCCACAAGTCTGATGGGAACTAAAATATTCTGAGTCATTAATTGTATTCGTTTTTTTCTTACATGATGTCATTTCCTATATTCCCAGAGAAGTAAGCATTCTAAACCAATCTGAGAGGAAGACTGTCACTGGGTGATGTCTAATTCTAGTTATAATATGGAAGAGCAGATTAAAATGTAGTTCTCTCTTGTTTGTGATCATAAAACCCAGCATACCCTTTCCTTAAAAAATAAGAAAAGTCCCTTTTGTTTATTTTTGTTATTGTCGCAATTGCCATGAAAGTCTTCTTGGTAAAATCTTTCCCCAGGCTGATATCCTTAGAGAGTTTTTCCCCTCATTTTTCTCTAGGATTTTTATCATTTCATGTCTTAGATTTAAATCTTTTATCCAATTTGAATCAATTTTTGTAAATGGTGAAAGGTGTGATCCAATTTCAGTCTTTTATATGTGGTCATCCAGTTCTCCCAGCACCATTTATTGAATAGGGATTCTTTCCTCCAGTGTATGCTTTTGTTTGGTTTATCAAAGATCACATGGCTATAAGAGAGTCATCTCTTCCTTTCATCTCTTGGTTTCTTATTCAGTTCTATATGTCTATATCTCTATTTTTGTGCCAATACCATGCTGTTTTGATCATAGTAGACTTGTAATATAGCCTAAAGTCTGGTAGAGTGATACTTCTCCCTTTGTTTTTATCATCAACGATTGCCTTGGCTATACAAGGTTTTTTCTGTTCCACATACAAAAAGAGAACTATTTTTTTCAAGTTGTTCAAGGTATGATGTTGGTATACTAAAAAGCTTCTACACAACTAAGGACACAACAATCAAAGCAAAGAGACAACCCTCAGAATGTGAAAAGATATTCTCACGTTACAAATTTAACAAAGCTTTGATAATTAGCATCTACAGAGAACCCAAATTAATCAACTAAAAAGAGAATAAACATTCCTATCTATCACTGGGCAAGAGACATGAATACAACATTTTCTGAGGATGACAGACAAATAGCTAACAAATATATGAAGAAATGCTCATTGTCCTTAATCATCACAGAAATGCAAATCAAAACCACCCTGAGACATCACCCAATTCCAGTGAGATTAGCCCATGTTATGCAGTCCCACAGTTGCAGATGCTGGTGCAGATACAGAGAGAGGGGCACACTTATACACTACTGGTGGAACTGCAAACTAACACAGCCTCTTTGGAAAGAAGGATGGAGAATCCTCAAAGAACTCAAATTAGATCTCCCATTTCACCCCACAATGCCACCACTAGGCATCTACCCAGAAGAAAAAATCATTTTATCATAAAGACATTTACACTAGATTGTTTATCACAGCTCAGTTTATAATTGCTAAGAGGTGGAAACAATCTAAATGCCCTTCAGCTCAGGAATGGATTAACAAACTGTGGTATATGTATAACATGGAATACTATTCAGTCATAAAAAAGATGGTGACTTCACATCTTTTGTATTAACATGCATGGATTTGAAACACATTCTTCTCAGTAAAGTAACACAAGAATGGAAAAACAGGTATCCAATGTGTTCAATACTAATATGAAGCCAGCAGATGATCTAATTCATGCCCACATAGGAGAAAAACTCATTTTAATTCAAGTTTGGGGGAGGGGGAATGAGGGAAAGGAGAATGAGTTGGGATTTGGGGTGCACCAATGAGCACAATGGAGGGGTGTATAGCACACTTTGTGGGTGCAGGATATAACTACAAGAGGGATTCTACCTAATGAATTCAAAAATTGTGACCTGGTTGTACCCTCACGTTACCCTGAAATTTAAAAATTTTAAAAAAATATTCAAAAAAAAAAAGAGAGAGAAAAGCTTGTTTTTTAATTAACACTGAGTTCTGACCCAAAATCCAGACTGATTATATAAAGAGAACTATGTTTTATAAAAATGCAGCAATCTGGAAAAAATCAATTTAACAAAATTGCTTCTATTATGAAATAAAGTAAATAAAAATATACATGAAGCTGGATTCTCAGTTAAGTAAAATTGCTACCCTGATCTAAAAACTAACTTCCAGTCCCTTTAACTACTACTGTCAAAAATGGCATGTGTGCAAGTCTGGATTCCATGTGCCCAAAAACCTCACTTAAATTTTTATGTACTGCTTAATATGCTTTATGTATTGTCTACTGAAAATGTTATAACATAATAGTGTTTTAAGTGTTGGGTGTATGAGACATTTCCTAAATAGTCTAGCAAAATTCTATGATGACAAAAGGAGTAAGTATGGCATTTTCCTTGACCAAGTCTACAATTTTAATTCCATCACTACTATATGTGTAGATCATAATCAAAGTGAGTAACCAAAACACTAACGAGACATACAAAATGCTCTTCACTTGTCTGCTTTCTGGGAAAGTTTGTCTTTGAATTGTGGAAGAGACAATTTGAGAAATGTCATTGCTATACACTTACTGTTAGGGTCAGAGAGAGTTAGGGAGAGAGAAATGCAGATAGGTAAACAAACAGAAATCGGTAAATTTTCTTACATTTTTTTTCCTAGATGGCCACAAACAGCATGTCATATTTATCATTGATATTTTAAGATAAATACACATAAAATCAATACTATTGGTCAATAACTCCATTCTTCTTGTTTTTTTTTTTAACCGTTATTAAACACACCTTGGAAATCAGGAACTAATATCAATAATGTGTTAGAGAAATTGGAAATGATAGAAATGGTAGCCATCTTCTCCTATAAAGGAAGTAAAGGTGGTTGCTCTTTCCCAAAGTGATGTATTTTTTTTCTTTCAATTGTCATCAATTTACTGCTGTCTTTCCTATGGAGATATCTTTGTTCTGTTTATTTAAACATTCATTACAACCTGTACTTATCAAAACCCTGTTTAGACTGTGCTAGACAATGGAAAAACCCAGTTTTTTTTTCTTTTTAACTTGAAGAACTCAATGTCTGGTGGAGTGAGATGGAACTATAAATGGAGAAAACCAACCGCAGTATGATAAGTGCTTAGAACAGATGATGGGTGTGCGGAAGGCTATGGGGTCCAGCTAAGGGGCAGAGCACACGAACCATCATGCTCTGTTTCTTCAAGGAACAACTGATTCACTAACTCCACATTCTGGTGAACTAGATGGAATCATGGCCGTCATTCACAAAGGAGCTCAGATCAAAGGAACAGAAAGACACACGTGGAAGGCAAGACAGTCCCAAAAATAACAGGAGGAAAACAGAGCAAAGTAGGGAAAAATGAGGACGATTACATCGATAGAGACGCCAATTTCTCTAGATTGCAAATATGTGCCTAAAACTGCAACTACACAAAGACTTAGGCGAAAGTTTACCCAAGCACATAGGGAGACTCTCCTGGGGTGGTAGAATACCAAGGATTAGGCAGAGTGGAAAGACAAATGAGTGTGTGTGTTCAGATTTCCTGGAATCTATACAGGGATCCCAATTTCCTTTCACATAATTAGAGCCATTGATGTTGGTGGGAAACAAAGATTCCATTAAGGCTTATTACGTGATTCAGGATTTAGAGATCCTGGTGTGGAAATTTTTCTGCCCACACTGTTTTAATTATCTATTTTCAGTGAAATGGCAAGAAATAAAATCTGATGCCGCATTTTATATCTTGGCAATATAGTCCAGAATTCTGTTCAGTAAAAGGAATTCTATAAAGCATAGTGAAGACCTCAGGGGGACTACAGATGACTCTGTGAATAAATGCCAGTCTTTCCCCAGATTGTATCTGAAAACCTGGCAAATAGCAAAGTTATTTGAGTTTCCTTTAAAAACACATTTAGATCCATTATATGTTGACAGGCTTAAAGAAAAGGAGGGGGCTGAAATAAGATGTCATTTTTTTTTTTAAATAAGGTTGATTTTGTTGATTTACTTGGCTCTCACGGTCTCACATCATCACACGCTACCCATGCCAAAATGATTTGAAATAAGAAAATTCTTAAATGTACTAAAATGTAACACTTGCAGTATCAATCAAGTCAATTACCCAGAAGATGATAAATTACTTAATGATAATTCACTTACATATTCAAGATGACATAATAGTTAATGCCATTAAAAACAGTAAAAGTTTTCTTCTTGCTGTTTTCTGGCTATGAAATTTTCAGGATGTCAATGTATTATTGAAGACTATTCCAGGAATGAAGGTTCTATAAACATCACAATCCTGACAGTCTGGTTCCTCCACACTAACTAAATGCGATTTTGTTTCCCAGGGACACATTCACAACATTCAACGTTTGTTACATCTTTGCCATCATCCTCAGTATCACACAGAACAATCTACAATTGCCTCGACTAACTTTGAAGACTCTTCTGTCAAATTGGTGCCACTTCTATGATGTAATACACGTGGAAACTATTTCTACTCCAGAGTCCTCCCCTCTACAGAAGGGAGGCTTTCTGACTCACCACCACAGTGAATAAACCGAAAGCCAAAGACCGTGGACAGTGTCCTTGTATTTATTCCTTCAACGGCTTACCATAGAAAATAGAAATCATCACATAAGAGAAAATACAAGTAGAATCTTCTAAACCTCACTTGAAAAACTGAAACTACATTGTATTACATAAACTGACACATCGGAATAGAATTAGATCTGGGTAGCAGAATGACATGGAATTATTAACCTGAAGCCCTAAGAATATCATTATGTGGTAGTTGATTTGAAATCGTATTAAAGAATTCTTTCATATTAGTTGATATGTCATCCCTATCAAATAAGATGTAATATACTTTGCATGAATGCGACTAAATTAAGAAGCCGTAGATCTTCACATTTCTTTCCTACAGTGCGGCACAGCCAAAAAGGGGTTCTTGGAATGAGGTAAGGAGTGCTGCGTGTATTTTCCGAGAATTACTTACAAATGCACCTGCTACCACTATGTCACCAGGAACTTTTTATCCTTAACTTTCTGACTGGGAGACCCTAAGCAGTGAAAAAGTGCCCAATTCAGAATACAGACAATATAGGCTGTGCCATCTCACGGGTCGAGCACATGTTATTCTTCTATTGTACAAACTTTTCTTTGTCCAGCTCTATTAACCTCATGATAATTGTAATCATTAATTTATCTGGGGAAATATTGCATGCTCATCTTGCCAGGGAAGTAGAGACAAGAAACATACATTCTCTCACGTGGTTTCTACACCTTATGTCCGAAATCGCTTTTATTCATTTACAAACAGCAGCCATCTAGCACAGTCTCTACAAATCCCAGCATCCTCTTACCCCAACATCTCCTGATCACGATTAACAAAAGCTGTGAAAATCATGCTTCATGGACACACAGCAACTTGGTTTTTGTCACTTGCTACCTTTTATATAAACGGGCTACGAAACTGGATTCCCTCTCCACGGCCATCAGGAGAAATCTGATGGCAGAATTTTAACCATTGAATAAACAGATTTTCTAAATTTTATTCAGACACACAAACAAAAACTAGTTTCGGATGTTAACTGTTTGATTAGCCGGTTGGTAACATCCCTTTTTTGTTTTTACTGTGGCTTCCCATTCTAGAGGACACTGATGAGCTTTAAATGGTGTTAAATACCCTCCCTGCAGTGGCAAGGGCTTCTCTGGGATTTTATGCTGCAGAAAAGAACTCCTGTAATTTAAAACCACTTTGTTTTCTTCCTTCGTCACAGCTGTTAGTGAAACACTGACCTGTAGAAATCGTAAAGGTTCTCACCCCTCTCTCATTGCCATTAGTCTGCATTTTTTTTTCCCTAACACGGCTTTTCCCCTTGTGCCATTGCTCTTCCATAATTCCCATCCCTTAAATTGCAGCCAGCAGAGAAAAAGCATTAAGCTAGTTAGTCTCTTCTCCAGCCCTCGCCTCCCTTACAAAGCCTTGGCTACACTCAAAGAAAATTCTCCAACAACGTGTCAATTTTATATTGGTCACAAAGACAACTTCTGTTGGGGGAGGGAAGGAAAGAGGGACTGGAGCTTGGCTGTCCCTTTCCTCAGACAGGGATCTTTGTGGCAATCAGAAAACATTTCCTGCATAAGAAATCAACACACTCTCTGGCTGCAGGGCTGGGGAGGAAGAACGAATTTGTATCAGCTCTGTCCTCAAAGAAATGGAACACATCCATTAACCTTCCAAAGAGGAAAGTCATTTTCTCCTAATATGTCATCCTTTCTTGCATTATTAAACATAATCCACAATCTCAAATCCTCCAGTAGCTCCCAGACTGGGGACAGGGTGAAAGCTACAATCCCTCCTGTGCTTTCTTGTTTCTCTGCATTTCTCTTGCACTGCTTTTTATGTGTGTGTGATTTTTTTTGGGGGGGTGGGGCACCCAGCTTATCTCTGAGATTCTGAGACATTCCATCTCTCTTCGTGTACATCAACCAGGGCTCAAAATGATAAGGACAAAAATTCACTTGCAGAAGGTAGCTAGGGTCTTAATTCCACTGCCTCTCCTCCCCCCACAGAACCCCTTCCCCCCGCCAGCCCACAGGTGTCTTCGCTACCAGAAGACATGAAGAGTTTGAACTTCTGGTGGGTTTTCTCTTGACCCATGTAAGAAAAAGCTAGTGGGATTTCTGAGTCAAGCACCTCAAACAAAATTCCCGGCCTGCAGAAAAAGGGAAGCTCCCCAGTCTTCATGGGTCAGGCACTGGCTTGTGCCCAACACGCATGCTGAGTTAGCATCATCTTTTAATCATGTTGCCCCAAGTTCAAATCTGGAAAGGGGTGGAGAGTGGGAGGGTAGGGTGCAAAGGTAGCATAAAAGAGAAGGGAAGGGGACTTTTTACTGGACTGGAGAAGGGGGAAGTCTACAATTCCATTTCACAGTTGGAATATGTGCATGTGGGGGGTGGGGAACGTTCTCCCCAGAGGCTGCAGCCTGCACAGAACACCTCTTTCCCTCCTAACCAACCTCTGGCTTCAGCTGACTCCATCTTTCTGCATCTCCTTTCTCCTGAATATTCCACCTGTACTTCCAGGGTATATTGCTGAGCTATCCTGTTCTCAAAGCCTCATCTCCAGAACCCTGAAATCTAAAACAATCTGAAGAGACTTTTACCAGTCACAATCACAACTCAAATGAATCCAAAGATGACGGAGTAAAGGAGCAATCATCAGGCTGTGTGTTGAAAGGGCATGTTTTAACCCCATCCTCCAAACGTCCTCCTCAGCCCCCACCCGCACAGTCCCCTCGCCTTTGGGCACTTACCTTCTTTGGGTGGTCGCTTGGCCTCCCTGGTGAGATTGCAGACTTGGGTGGTTTGCAGCTCCTGGGTCAGGCAGCCTTCTGTCTGCTCATTCAAGGGCAACACCACGTTATTTAACAAAACCAGCGACTGGTCGTCGATCCCCCACTCTCCCAAATGCTGAGGGCAGGTGCACTTTGTATACATGATCCCACATGATTCTGTTCTCCCATTTTCTGATTTTAAGCAGCTCTCCAGCCAAGTGCATAATACATGGCACCCAAACTGGCTTGGGCTCACCTTGTTCAATACCAAAAACTCAAAAAAAGATTTCTGATCATCTTCCCCTTTTTTCTGTAATCCTGGGAAATCAGTTGGAAATACCCGACGTATCTGAATAAAATTTTTATCATATTGTAGAAAAACAAAAGCATTCTTGGAATCGCAGAGTTGCATTATAGAATGATTCTTTCTTAAGAGATCCTTTATTTTTTCATGGGAAAAATGATCAAACTGATAAGCCAGGAGGGAAAAGTTAGAGCAGCTAAGGTCCTTTTTGGAAAATTTCAGGTAAATGCTATATTTGGTTGGATCTGGATTTTCCAGCGTCCAAGTGCAATTTGTAAAGTTTTTGGGAAACATTTCACTTACAGAATACGATCCATAAATGACTCCTTTCACCAGAGTTGAACACCAGAAGTCTTGGGCAGCATTAAATCCAAACATAACCAGAAGATAGGTGGAAAATATATAAATCAGCAGGTTACGAACAGCCTTCATCCTATGTCATTTGGCCTGTAAAAATGGTAATGAAAGTAAAATGCAAGTAGGAGTCTACACGCATTGAAAAAAATAAACTCCTTTCAGTATTACAGCCAGCTGTTTTCAAGATTTCAGTAAAAATCCTTTTTAAAAGAAGGGCAGGTAATTTTTATTTTATAACACTGGGAAATTATCTGTTGCTGTGTCAACAGCGCCCTCACGTGGCCATCCACAATGGTCAAATTCTCCAAACACAATTTAAAAATAACATTTAATAGATTATTAATAGGAATGTCCTAACTTATCTACCAGGATTTCTTCCATGTTCATGATCACTCTATCGGATGAAGACAGATAAAATATTGTATTTAAATATAACAACTTAAATGTAAATTGTTGAAATATTTTTAATCAGTCTTACAACATTCTCCCTCGGTCCTCTGCCTGCAGTAAACATCATCACAGGAAATCTAATCTGATAATCTGGGAACAGCTGTCATCACGTTATTTCTTTTCTCTTCAATGTGAAAAGTAATCATGATTAGTTATTGCAACAATTTCAAAACCACAAATGATAATTTGTTACAGATGGAACATCGTCTCCCAAATGCCCCGACTTGCCTTTGCAGGGGCGACCATGTGAACTGATGAGAAATTCCTGTGCAAAAACAGGAGCATTCACGTGGGTTAACAGAATTTGAAAACCATCATCTGAGAAAGGGCATAGATGGGTAAATATATAAGGAAGACGTGTGGTTCAACGTCAACACTGAGAACTGCGATTGCAGGGGATCATTTCAATGTGACATGCCCTCTTGGGATGCATAAAGTAGATCACTGTATTAGTATCTGTATCCAAAGGCGATGTCAGTGAAAAATCCCAGACCGCAGTAATTGAGCTGGCCTCAGTCTTTTAATTTTTTTCTAAATCAAGGCTGTTGTATCTAGAGTTATGGGCTGTAATTCAAGCTTTACACAAGGTAGACGAAAGACATTAGCATTTTCTTTTCTAGCAGATTTCAGTTATTGAATTGCCCCCTTTCCAACAACTCCAAATCTCCTATTTCCTTTCCTTTTTTTTTTTTTTTCCGTTGCCTTTCTTATTTTTTTATTATTTTCCCCTGGCCTTGTATAACAAAGGAGTCCTTGGTTATATTTACCTCTGTAAGTTGTTATCCAAAAATAACTTGAATATTTTTCAGCTTTAACCTTTAAGAAGTTATTTCTTAGAATAAATGACAGTGCTTTTTTTTGTTTAGCCTTTGAGCTGATAAAAGTGATGCCAAGTTAATGTTAAGTCTTTAGGCTGCAGTCTCTTCCACTGTTCTGTAAGCAGAGACAGACATACAGACACACAATAGTTAACAGTTTCCATGCCTTTTCCTGGGTTCCCTGTACCACAGGATACAACCCTCTTCCTTCCCATTGCATAACACACACCAACGCATGCACGGCAGATCCACTGACCCAAGACCCTGAAGGCAGCCTGCATTTTCCAGATTATAATCCAAACTCTATGTTTTGATACAGGCAAAAACAGCCCCAACTCTAAATCTCTATATAGCATCAGTTTATATTAACACCAGAACCGCTGGGACTATCAAAACACTGTTCTCTGTGTCGAACATACAGCTCGGTGAAGAAGGCATTTTCTTCTTGACAAAATAAAGCCAGGAAGTGTTTAAAGGTTAAAAAACAGGGAAAGTTGTAAAAAAAAAAAATTTGTGGAAATAATTTCCTCTTTTTTTTTTTTTCTTTGCTGTAGTACTTTGCAGGCAATGCAGGTCTGCGCAGTGCTCTACAGGATCAAGTGTAGGCGCTGAGAGCCAGGGTGACAATAAGTGTCTAAATTAGGAATTCCACCCATGAAAGGGGGCTTCATTTTATAAGCAGGAACTCAAAAGGAGGTCGTATTTCTTTCCCTAACGAAATCCGTACTTTTGCTTCCCTGTATGTGACAGTGCGTGTCTGCAATGCTGTGTTCATCTACGATCCCAGAGAGCAAACAGCTCGGATTTCACTTCCACGCTTGCCCACGAGGACCCTGAATATAACGCTCTTTCTTCCTCATCAGTCTCGCTGTACAGAGTCTTGTTTTGTTCTTAAATAATAAAATAAGGAATCGCTAACCCCCACCCCCCTTCGGACTGCAGGGCCAGTTCAAACAACTGTTTCCCCTCTTAAAGAAAGCAGCGGGGTGGAAGAGGGTCCAAGGGCTGGCCATGGAGGTGTCAAGGGTGTTCTATTTATTTATTTATGTATTTGTGTCTTGCTCAGAAACACACCATCATTGAGTTTAGCTATTCTCAAAACTGATTTTCTGGGTGACACTTTAGTTTAGTCGAACATAGACGGCGCCATCACTCCACTGATTTTCTCCCCCAATAGAAAAGCCACTGCCTCCTCTTATATTAACTTCCTTTTAACCTAACATCGTTCCCCCCCCCCACATAAAATTACCCCAATCACACACAACTACCAGGTTTTCTAGAACTCTCTGCTTATTCCCTGCGTCCCAGCACGTCTCTGGAAAACCAGACTTCTGTAACTTTTCAACTGCGGCGTTTAAGTAAATGCAGACAGTTAGATTTGCTCGCAGCCTCCCCACCTGCCCGCAACAGCTTCCCTGTTCCCTGCGCTCCCTTCCAAACGTCAAGCCCACAGCTCCTCGGTGGCAACCCCGGGTGGAGGGAAGGTGACCCCTGGACCCCTCGCTTACCTTCCACTCCGAAAGCTCAGGGAGGCTCTTGCTCTAAGACACCAGCACAGGCACGCGTCCCAGCAACAGTGACGGAGAGACTCCCCTTCGGTCCCAATCACCGTTGCCCATTTTCCCCGGCTCAGCTTCAAAAATCAGGAGTTATTTTTAAAAATGCACACATAGGAGAAGCAAAAGATGGTGGGAAAAATCAAGGAGGGGGGGGAGGAAAAAAATGCCACCAGGAGCCCAGAGCCTTGTGCGGTATCCAACAGAAACCCACCTCCGAGCCGAGAGGGGCTGAAAGGCAGCAGCGGCCCCCTGGAAGGGAGACTCCGCGGAACTCCCCGAAATGTAAGTGGCTTACGAGCGAAGATTTGTTTTCCCCAAATCTGCCCCCCGACAAACCAGTGAGCCAAGAAGCAAAGAAAGCGCTGAGAGGAGAAGTGCCCGGCGGCGGCGGCGGCTACGGCAGATTGGGGGGCGGTGGGTTTATTACAGGAGTGTTCGTGGTCGGCTCGGAGGGCTCAAGCTTATGCTTTTTCGTCTTTCCGCTTTTCTCCCTCCTCCTCCCCCCCCGCAGGTACTGATGGACGGACGGCGACTAAGGAGAGGGGGAAAAATCCTTGGCTGGTGATGTCGGAAAGCTGTTTGAATGCCCGGCGAGGAGGGAGGCGCGAGCGGGAGCGAGATAGTAAAGCTCTGTCTCCGGTGTGCGCGCGGGCGCGCGGCGCTCGCTCTCCCCGGGGCGCGCGCGGAGGGGGGCGCGTCCCCGGGCGCGCGTCCGCGTGCCGGCGCGTCCCCGGGGCCGCGCGTCCTGCGCCGGTGCGGTGCGCGCCGCGGGCAGCCGGAGTCTGGGCTCTGGCGGCGCGGCGGCTGCGCCCTGCTGGAGTTCTGCCTCCCGGGGGCGCGGGCGGGCGTGAGAGAGGCGAGCGGGGCTGCGGGGTGCGGGCAGAGGGAGTCCCGGCGGGAGGGCGCAGGGGGCCGGCGGGAGGGGGCCTCGGCCAGCCCAGCCAGGGCTGCGGTGCGCTGCACGTCACGGCTACTCAAACCCGAGCACGTCCGGAAAGCGGTATTTTCTGCGTCTGGGAGGTTTTTGCATCCTCAGTTCCCACCGCTGGGGCTGGCGGCGACCAACTGTAAGAGAAACTCGCTGGGAGGCAAGGCAGGGGGGAGCCGAGGACGGGAAGGCGGAGTGAATGCCGGACTTGATCGTCTTTCTCTTTCTGTCTTTCAGCACGGACCTGTCGCCGCCAGAGAGCTGTCATTTCAGCACCGGGATTCAGAATTGATCCAGTCCGCGGCGGTGGGGGCACATCCCGGCTCCCGAGCTGCTGCGTGTCTCTGGCTGGAACAATAGTAGTTTTTTCTCAGCGACGCTGCAATTAACATCTTATTTGTTCTGGCTCCAAACAGGCTTTTTCAAGACCGCGGTGCAGCAACCAGAGGTTGGGCTCTTGCATTGCTTTCTGCTTGGCAATGAGATCATGGTTGTGGGGTCTAAACTTTTGTTTTGTATTCTTAATGTATCTGATTCTTTTTCAAGTTTCCCTAGTAACAGGTTTGGGACGGGGTGGGAAGAAACGAGAGAAAGGAAAAGAGAAGCTACCAGACTCTCCATGTAAGAGGGGAAAGGGGATAAATTTCCACCATCCCTCCTTTTTATTATCTATTTATTTATGTATTTATTTTGCTTCCTGGACAGTAGGCTGAAGAAGTATTTGATGAACTAGCTTCAGAAACACGCTGCAAAAGGTCATTTCCCTCCTGATTATGCCTCCACTTGTAAACGCAGTTGGTGGTTTGCAAAACAAGCGCTGAAATAGTGCAGTGATGTGTTGGGAGGAGACCTTAATGCTTATTCACATAAAGTGTCGGAGTTTTCCAAAGGGTGACTTGCTTCAGCGGCAGGTGGAGTTGAATAAAGCAATTTTCCATCATTTTTTCTCCTCACTCCCTTGCATTTTTTTTCTTCCTCTTGTTGTTCCTCTGCCCCGGGGGCGATTGGATAGCCAAGAACACCATTTTAAAAGAGGTTGATGGTGGAAACTGGAAGGTGCTGATCATCTTTTTGTTCAACTGGAGTTGTTTAAAATATTTTTGAAAAATTAGCCTTTTACTTGTTAATGCTTATTAACAGAATGACCCCTTCAAGGCTTTCTCCTCTGAAAGGAGGATTTGGAATAATACCCCATAAGGGAAACAGTTAATCATTCCCCATCACGCTTTAAGTATGTTCCCAGTGACAAATCACCAGCAAGAGAGCAGCCTGGGTGGCATTCTGGTTTTGTGTCATTTCTGCTTCATTACAATATTTTTTATTTATTTAAGGAAATGTGAAAAGGAAATAGGATTGATGTTCAGAGCAAAATTCAAAACACTGTGTGATAAGCAAACACATTTTTCTTTTAAAAACAAAGAACATTTAGCAAAAGCAAGGAGAAGCACATTTTATGTGTTTCCATTTCCATAGAGATCCTAATCACGGCATTTGCAAAGCATTTTGATCAGGCCTGTTACTTTTTCCAGGGCAAAAGAAAGAAAAAGAGATTAATGATAGGTATGGAATAAAAATGGAGAAAAATAGAACACTTTGCATGATTTGTGCATGAAATGGAGAGGGAAGGATGTGAGGTTTAGACATACTTCTAGGTCGAGTCTAGGGATTTCACGTATTACCTTTTAACATTGTAAATTTGATGTTTCTTGGAAATTATTAAAGTCATGACAGGGTAACAGCCAAAAGGGACAAATTAAAAGCCTTCATCTGAAATGGAAAGGAGCATTCACTTCCAGGATCATTTATATCCCAGTAGAATGCAGGGCAGGGTCAGGAAAGAAAGCCGCCCGTAATAAAGCACTTCACCCTTCACACTGGTTCCCATAACCTTCATAAATTGCTGGCTACTGAGCTGGCCTGATGATGATCCTGCTGAGATATATTTATAGCAGATGATTTGTGGATGATAAATAATGCCAGGCAAGACACAGTCTCCAGGAACCCCAGGCTCGTCTGACTTCCTCAGGGGGTCATAATCAAGAATCACAAAAAGAACTACATGTGGACAATCTGGTCCCTGGACCCTGACAGTAGCACAATCCAAAGGCAAACCAAGGAGGAAGCCCCGCGTTTCAGGTCTGCACGATGTTTCCTGAGAAAGCATTGGTGACATATTGACCCAGCAAAAAACAGAGAGCAGCAGTTTTCATGCCCTGGGCTGTGTCCCTGCCTATTGATATCCACACATTTTCATGCTTTAACATATTTTTAAATTGCCATTTCAAATTATAATTACCAGCTTTCATTTGTCTCCTTCACAGGACCATGTTTATGTGTGTATGTGTTTGAATGTAGGCAGACACGAGTTCTACACATACGTTATATATACACGAGTGTACGTATGCACACCTTATAACTAAGTAGACACACACAGATGTGTATATGTAAACATACAGCAGAGGGTGCCAAGAGAAGTATACTCATTTTAAGAGATGTTATCTGTGTATTCCTTTTTGAAATTGAATTGAAGGTACCATAATTGGCCAAGAGCACCTGGACCTGCTATATAGGCACATCCATTTTACTTGCAATTCATACACTTTCAGGGAATGATCAATTATACTTTCAACAAGATCTCTTAAAATGTGTACATATATATTCTTGGCACCCTTGGAATATATGATAGGTAGGGATGTATTTCAGGTGGTACACAAACATTTGTTTGGGAAGTTTCACTGCATTGCTTTCTGTTTCTTTTTGATAAGGTGATATATTTTAACTCCAAAACTGCTAAATTCATTGCAAATAATAGTTTTTTTTAAGCTTTCTGGCTGAATTCCAAGAGGACTACCAAGAAATCAGTCGTCACGCATCAACATATAAACTAGCATTGTGTTTTAAGTTGGTCCAGGTATTGCTGGTTAAAGTCCTTCAGATTTATCTCTCTAGAATTTACCCATTTCATTAAGATTATTTTAGAAAAAATAAAGCTTCTAAGTATAGTTTGTCTCTTTTTTTCATTATACTGAGTATTATGTGCAATGTTGAGCACTTCTGTATTTGAAAATAACCCCATCCTCTAGGATCGTTGCTTACAATTCAGTATCATCTGCATGATTCTTATACTCTAGTAATATGCTTCTAGAATATAGTTACTCAATTTTAGAAAGTGTTTTCTTGCTCCTTTCATAGTCTTCTGGTCTTACTATATTGCTACATTCTAAATTTTGTACCTTATTTTCAGTTAAGCTTTAAGAAGCACAGATAGGTTTGTGATTATTCTTTCTTCAATATGCTTTATTTTTCAATATTTAGTATCTCCTGTTATATATATACACACACAAGGCTTTTGGAAACCGCTAGCTCCATAATTAACAAGAATTATACAATATCTTTGAAGATATGAACCTTAATTACTTTACTATTTACTATAATCAACAAATATTTTACTATATTTTATGTTAATAAGATTATCAAAATGTTATAAGATTACATTGCTATAAGTACTTATTCTTAAAATTAACATATTTGCTGTAAATTGAGATAATATCTTCCCTTTCTTATTTCTCCTCCTTATTATTAACTAATAAAGCATTTCAGGAACTAACTTGGATTCCCCGTAGTTTCTATCAAAAAAACAAATTGATTATTTTCTATTTATATATCCCAGAATGGAAGGCTTAGGAAAAAAACACCACTAAATAAAAAGACTGAGTTATAGAAGAGGGAGTTGTGATAGGATAGTTATCCTGGCTTAGCTCAAGGGCACCCTCATTCCATATCAAGAATAGTTAGAGTTTAGTCCAAAATCATACTTGGATCAGGATTCCATGTTTGTCATTTCTCCATACAATCACACAAGTCAAAAGCTTAAATTGGTAAGAGCTGTTGGCCATCAATTCCCAAGGCTTCATTGGTGGCATCAAGGAAATACTATGAGTTTGTAGCACAAAGTGTTACATTTGTGTATTGTCACAGTGTCTTGGAAAATATGGACTTTAAAAGCTCAAAGTATGTATTTATAGTTAAATATGAATTCATCCTCAAAGTCCTCTCTGGTTAGTCCATTTTTTATAAAGTAACTTTATTTATGTCATCATACTCAATCTCTGAAATCTCAAATTTTTCTAACAATCTACATTCTTTATTTTTGACCCGTGAACCTAACACCAATTATAAGTACCTGGTATGGACAAGAGGCTGTGGACTCTCTGGACTTCAAGTATCTCGCAGAAAAGAACTTAACTGAATAATATCTAAGGTTCTTCCTGATATGTTCTAACTGAAGGCAAGTATCTCACAAGAAAAGAAATCAGAGAAAGAAAAATGCTATACAATCCTAGCCTAGAAAGAATGACAATTGTTTCACTCCAAGGCCAGGAATGTCTCTCCATCCTATCACTATTTAGAAAATGATCGTGATTTTTCCAGCTTTATTATTCCCACTTGCTACCATCTGCCAATGGCCAGACAACCCTTTCCATTCTTATTCTTATCCAACTCCAATATTTTTTTTTTCTTAGAATGAGGTCCCATCCACTATTAATAATGGCAAGAACTAAGCTGTCAGGACCAGAACATCTGTTGACCTGAACACCAGAGACTGAGTTCTACTGATCACCCATTATGTCTGGACTTCGGTATCTCCCCAGTTCTATTCCTTTCCAGCCCTGGCCACTCACCCCCCCCATTATTCTCTAGGGCCAAATTCTCTCATTTTGCCTTCTCTATCTCCTTACTTTTTCATACCAACAAACAAGAGGGCAGAGTATTCTCTTTACCTCTTTCAAGTTGACTGAAACCTGATCTTTTGTGAGGAGATGGCACCTCTTGCAAACTTGTCAAGTAGAATCACTTATTTTCCTGTTTCCTCCATGCTCTGATTAAGTGGGTCAGTGTCAAGATTGGTATCCTTGTTCTTCCCTTCTGCTTTTAAGTCTTTGCTCTTCATTTCACCCTTACTCCTCTTTCCACAGAGGTTACACTCTCTGCCTTGCGGGCTTTTCTTCTTCCTCCAAGCCCTCATCTTCTGGCTTCTAGGGTAGTTGCTCTTCGTTCCCAGAATTCCTGAGCTGCCGGGTCACAGTTTCCACACTCTCCAACTTCCAGGCTTTCTTCCTATGGCTTCAATGCCCATGTAGATAGCTCATCCGACACACTCGATTCTTAGTTCCGTTTCTTCATACCAACGCAACCCCATCTTCCTGTAGTCTTTGACTAAAAAGGTAATAACCACTGACTATACCCCGTTCATTATTTAAAACTTAATTACAAACTTTTACTTTTGTAAATACACCTGCTAAGTCAACAGGTGCAACCAAATATTTTTATTATTTATTTCTTGACTCCCAACAATGTCTCCTCTTCTTTTCACTTTCTTCCTTATATCCTGGGATAGGCAGCCTCTCACATGGACTTACGTGATCCCTACTTCCTGTTTTTGTGCCCCTGTATAATCATCTCACCTTGACTGTGGACTGTATTTAGAAAATTGCTTTTATCAGATAAAATACGACATTAGTCATGGGCTGTCACTCTCAAGTGTATGGCAAATAATAATTGTATATTCCATTGTGGGAGCTCTTTCACTCACTCTCAGGCAGGCCAGCTGCCATGTTGTGAGGGGGTCCTGGAGAGGTTCAAGTGTGTTTGGCTAGACCATCTTTCAAGGCCTGTCAACAACCAGATGAGGGAGTTTCCTCAATCAGCTCTTGACAGAACTGCAACTCAGCCAACAACTTGACTGCAGCTTTGTGAGAGATTTTGAGCTAGACCCACGCATCTGAGCTGCTTCTGCATTTTCAGTCTACAGAAAGTATAAGATACCAAATGGTTATTGTTTCCAACTGCTAAGTTTTGGGATAACTTGTTATGAAACAGTAGATAACTAATGCATACCTTATGGATCCATGCCTCTTATCTTAATAATTTACTTGCAACAACCTTCAACTACATTTTCCTGGCTGGATTACCATGTGTACTATGCTACACAACTACCCTTCCTGACCCAGGACCCATGAAGCAGAGTATTACAGAGGAAATTCACACCCTCAGGCAGTCTCAAGTCCTATGCATTCATTATCATGAGCGTCACATGGCCTCACCACATCAGCTAACGCCTAAACTCACTCTATTATAATGCCGTATTTTGTGACTTTTGTTTGGTCATTAAGCATAGCACTTCCCCTCAATTTTAAAGTTATAATGGAAAACATTTTGTATTCTTTGATGGCAAAACACAGGGATAACATGGGTACTCCCTCGTCTTACATAATAAAATTCCTTAAACTTACAGTCTTCACCCATTTTTCCTTGTCCTCCTGTCTTCTTGGATACACTGTCATCATCCATCCCCACCACAATTAACTCAGACCTTGCTTCTGTTGACTCTCACACAGATAACACCTCCTCTCTCCAGGACCACTTCCATCAGCACACATATTTGATATCAGTACTACCATGTTTCCCCCCAAATAAGACCTACCCCCAAAATAAGCCCTAGCAGGATTTCTATGCAATACCCCATGGATCCATGCCATAATAATCATAGCCGATAGTAGATAGCTGAAGGTTATTGCAAATAAATTATTATGATAGCCAAACCATGCATTTTGGCATGGAGCGGTAAGGAAGACTAGAGTACCTTTTATCTGCCACAGCTCCTTTCTCCTAGCAGTTCACACTTGTGCAAGTGCGTGGGTGGTAACCAGGGTCGCAGGCATCCTATTGCGCATGTGCAGATGGCTAGGGGAAAGGCTTTCACACATCACTAGCGCCAGCCCCACCAACAAGGTTGGCTCCCCCTCTCAGGTTCCAGAAGATGACTTAACTGTATTTGAATAAATGTAGATTGTTGTATTATACTTAATAAAAATAAGACATCCCCTGAAAATAAGCCCTCGTGTGTCTTTTCGAGAAAAAAAGTAAATAAAAGACAGTGTCTTATTTTTGGGGAAACATGGTACCCATTCTAAAACTTCTGATCGACAACCTCTGTTTCTCAATTTATCCTTCATAACTCACCTTCTTTACAATCCTGTTATCACAGTCACTGTACTCAATCACCTTCTTCTCAGTTTGTAACTCAGTCAATTCTGGCTTCTGCCCCCACAATCCCACTGAAAAAGTTGGCGAAGTCACTAAAGACCTTCCAGTTGCCCAGTTGAATGGATGCAGGTTTTTCATGTTTGTCTTAAACATTTAGCAGTATTTTTGAATGCAATAGTCTCCACCTGAAAACCACTTTTATTTGCATTTCTTCTTTGCCATATTTTCCCTGATGTGCTTTTACCTCACTGATCACCTTTTCTCAGTATTTTTTGCTTTTTCTTGTTCTGCATAACCTCACAATGCTGACTTCCCTAGACAAGGATCTACTTTCCTTATTTCTCTCCTATGTCTCCCTTGGTGATTTAATCTAGTCCATAATTAAACACCATAAGACTGCATGCGTGCATATGAACAGGCTGTAACTTTTGCCGGGATCTCTCCACTGAGCTCTAGATTTTTATATAATCAACGGTCTAATTGGCTTCTCTACTACAGATATCTCACAGTTATCTCAAATTAATCAATGAGAAACTGCTATTACTCCAAAGAAATGAGTTCTTCCCTTAGTTTTTGTTTTGGGAAAATAGCACTCCTATTCACCCAGGCATTCAACCTCTAGACATGGGAATTATGCCTGCTAGTTCATTTTCCATCACTCCACATTAATTCCTTGACAACTATTGTCTTTTCTGCCTTGTATTAAGTTCTCCTGGCCACCATAACAAAATACCACATGTTGAATGACTTAAACAACGAAAATGTACTTTCTCACAGTTCTGGGGATCGAAATCCAAAATCAAGGTGCTTACAGAATTGGTTTCTCAGAAGCTCCTTCTTCTCTTTGGCATGTAAATGTATTTTCTCTTGCTGCCCTTTCAAATGAGGTGCAGAGAGGTGGGCACAATTCAGCTCATAATACATTTCCACTACGTAAAGCTCAAATCTCCACTAATTCCTTCTTTTCACACTGCCATCTTTCCTTTCTAAATAGTTTTTGCCTAGTCCCTTCTACCTGGTGTTCACTATGCCCCTAATCAGCGATACTCAAAGCAAAAGACAAAAAGGGTATCTTTTTAAAAACAAACGGACATCTTTTTTGACTTCAGTTATATATCACAGCATGTTTAATAAATTCCAAATCTTTGATCATGACATACAGTGCCCTCATCACCTGGCTCCTGTTTCCCTCTCTACCTCCATCCTGGGCCATATTTCTGCTGACTTATAACCACCAGGCTACATTAGCATTCTTTCTGTGTCACAAAGACACCAAGTGTGTGTGTGGGGTGTGTGTGTGTGTGTATGTTTCTCCTTACAATCTTCCCTTAGAAGGATATTTGTACCTGGAATAAACTTCCCTTTTTTCACTGCTGGGGCTAACTGTACAGGCCTTCCCTTTTCTCATGCCTCAGATTTCATCTTGAAAATTCCCTCTTTGGAGAACCTTTCTTTTCTTTTCTTTTCTTTCTTTATTTCTTTCTCTTTCTTTCTTTCTTTCTTTCTTTCTTTCTTTCTTTCTTTCTTTCTTTCTTTCTTTCTTTCTCTCTTTCTCTCTCTCTCTCTCTCTCTCTCTCTCTCCCTCCCTCCCTCCCTCCCTCCCTCCCTCTCTCTCTCTCTCTCTCTCTTTCTTTCTTTCTTTCTTTCTTTCTTTCTTTCTTTCTTTCTTTCTTTCTTTCCTTCTTTCTTTCTTTTTTTCTTTCTTTTCTTTCTTTCTTTTTCTTTCTTTCTTTCTTTTTTTTTAAACCACCCACTGTATAGTGTTATCTCCTTATATTCTCTTTCAAGATATTGACCCATCTGCCAATTTCCAATTGTTGAGTTGTCCTTTGTAAGTTTTCTTCTTATTAACATGTATACCCCATCATTATATACTCCAGTCTAACATAGGGCTTGGCTTAATAGTGTTAAGTGCTTAATAGATCTTTAGTGAATAAATGAGTTGAAATTTGCAACAAGATAAAATACGTATATTGGTATTACTTATGGCCTTTGGAGAACTCTCTATTCCAACAGCTGGCATGTATTTCTATCCCAATTCAAGTAGAGTCCTCTCTTCCCTGGATCAGCTACTTTATTCCTCACACAGCCCTCATGTGACATGGTCTTCAGACTTTCCATGTCTATGACTGTTCTCATTTGAATTTATGTCAGTTTGTCACAGTTCTTTGATGCCATAACTAAACAAAATACTCCAGATTTTGGCTGTTCAGCATAGATGGAATAAATCTATACATTCAGAGAAATGAACAGTTGTTTAGAATAATAAATAGAGATAAGTAAGTTAAACTGTTTAGAGAAATAAACAGTCAGCATCTACTTTGCCAAACTCTTAAGTTACAAAAATGAATATCCCTTTGTGTTCCACATGAGGAGAATAAGGTTTTTAAATCCCTGAGATGAATTATTAATTTAAGTATTTAACACATAAATAATAAGCACATATTTTATATAAGATATGTTGTAAGGTATTTGGGAAATAGAGATGATAAGACATAGTTTCTTCTTAGTGATTATTGACTTTTATTGGTAGATAACTAATGAACAACTAGCTACCACTTGATTTTAAACTGCAAGTGTGTCCAATGTCTCAGAAAATAACTGTGTGAAGTTGTGAGAAGTGTGGTGTCTGTGCATGGGGAGAAAAGGAAAGACCTAGTGTGGAGAGTAGAGAATGTTTACCTGAAGAAGTGACAGTTGACCAGAGAGCTTTAAGATAGTAAGGGATTCTTAATCATTTCAGCCCAAGGGAGTAGACTATACAAATGTCAGGGGAGAGAGCAAAACATTGAACATATTTTAGAAAAAAATGAAACAAAGAAAGAAAAATAACCAGTGGCAATTGGTAAAGTTGCCAATAAATATTTTGCTAAGTATTGGGATAAACAAAAGTGGTCTTTTATCATAATAAATGTCTCATATGATGGAATGGTGGTAAGTAAAGAATAATTCCCACAGATTTGCATAGTTAACCATTTGCTCTTAGGATATGAGGGAGATAAGAGTGGATGTGAAAAAAAAAAGTTAGGAGGCTTTTATGTAAGTGGTGGCATCACTAGGGATGAAGAGAAGTATCCAAGGCATATTTGGAAGTAAAAGAAATAGAATTTCTCAATAGATAGAAATAGAGTAACTGTGTAACTGGGTCTGACAAAGACTTCTGTTTCTGAATATGCTGGCCTATACTGAAGTGGTAGTTAAAATAGTTTGATCTATTTATTATTTATTTATACAATTGAAATTTTTATCCTGAGTGTGTGTGTGTGTGCGTGTGTATGCACATGTTTGTGTTAGAGAGAGAGAGAGAAGACACTCAAAAGCTGGTTGGAAATAACATCAATCATTTCTTTTTTTCATAAATGTGCAATATGTGGAGGACTCTGCTGGTAGGAAAGTTTGTCTCTTGATGAAAGTCTTAGCTGGGATAGTTAATCTATGTCTGGAGGGTCCATGTCCAAGGTTGCTCTGCACTTGACTGGCATGTGATGCTAGCTGTTGGCTGGAGCATCAGTACGGAGTGCAAAATGGTGGGTGTCAGTGTCTCTGTAAAAAGACCTTTCTGTAGGGATGCTTGGTCTTTACCATTGAACTGTGGCTGTCTTCCATGAGTCAGTGTTCAAATATACAGGAAAAGAAATCTGTCAGCATATTAAGACCTGTGTCTGTACATTGGCACGGCCTCCTATCTAAAGTTATCCTGTAGTCAAACCATCACAAAACTTGTTCAGATTCAAGGTAGGGGTGAAGGAAGCAGGATTGAGGGAGGAGAGAAGATCAACGGGAAGAAAGTTCAGGATTATATGGTATATGGGGCACACTCAGAGAAGAAAGATAAAACATTTATTTAGTGACAGCTTCTTGGCAGATCCTATCATTTAAAACATTGGGTATTTCTCCATCATCAATGATATCTGCATATCTGATGTATCTTCCAAGTAAGTGGCCAGTGTTCAACAGGTCAAGTTCTAGTACAGTGTCAGTAACATACAGATGGAATATTTGCTCCATTCAGTGTGAATTTCTAGGGGACGGGGATGTTATCTGCAATATCAGCCTTTGGACAGCGCTCGCTGAATACTTTTTTTCTAGCTCACCATTTGAGGTTCTTTTAGTTGTTGCAGAATGCTGTTTAAGCAACTAATCCATGTTTATTTTCTCTTTCTCCAGGAATATAACAGATTATTCCAGATGCCTTGTAAAAAGTACACACATTATGCCTACAATGTTGTCTTCTATGACATCTACAGCGGTAGCTGTTGGATTAACAGTAGTGTTTCACATGTAAAATGATTTGGTTCCTATTCATTATCATTTTGTTTTCTATAAATGCACAAACCACTTGTTCAGTATATCTTATACCATATTTTTATAGAAGTCAATACTGAATTCATTAAACTATAATTTCTAGAAATCAATCTTTTTTCTTTTTACAAACAGAGCCAGTACATATAAGGTACTTCTATTTGTTTCCTGTGTCTACTTATTTTCCAAGATTTTTCAAAGATCATTGGAAATAATTTCATAAGAAGACTTACAGTTTCCTTTAGCATAATATGATGCAATTTTTCTAGACCAGGGTATTTGAAGTAATATAAAGCACTGGAGGATGTTTTCATTATTTTCTTGTGGATATCATTTCATTCTTAAACATTGACCTTGTTGCTGCTTGTCACATTAAAGGTGAAACATCATTTCCTTTTTGAAAGAAGATGGAATCAGGGTAGAGATCGCGTATGCTTCCTTTCCTCTCTCTTCTATTACCATTACACATTCTTTGCCATGAAGGCAGGATTTCTTTTAAGACTTCTTATTATTATTAAAAATTTGAAATTTTTTTATTGACTTTGTCTAGATTGGCCTTCTTTCTTTCTTTACAACATCCTTAACTAAAAAAAGAAAATCTTGGTATAAGGGTTCCTAATGATGCAATTGACTGTTTTAAATAATAGATTACTATGGTCTTAATTAGCAACAGTTATGTATATTATCTATTTTTAATAATTCATTTTCTTGTTATTTAAAAAATATCTTGAAGATAAAATTATTTGAATAAAAATTTCAAGTTTTCTTGGAGGGTAATTTTTTATTAAAATCCCTAGTATATATATCTTGAGTTTTAATACTATGGAGAATTTGACACTTCCAATTATAGAGAAGATATTTCTGTAAATATGTTATTCTTTGATTTTGCTGTTGAAGATTAAATCTCAGGGAGATTTGCCATTTCTATGTCAACAGTGTTTTTCTATGATCTTAGTTGCTTTTACTAAGGAAAAAACTGGTAAACAGCTTCTCAAAAAGTTTTCTTTTTAAACGTCACCTAACCTACTTAACTGAGTCTTTCAATGTCAACATAATAAATAATTTCTTTATATCCCCAAGCTCTTTCGGTATTATTGTGAAATTGATGCTGCCCCCACTGCAGGCACAACACTCAGGTGACATCTTAATCCTTAGGACATTAGCTATAAAGTAATTATTCTGTGACATAAAAAGAAAAACAGACTGGTAATTTGATATTAATTATCTGCATGCATCTTCATATCTTTGTTATAGGAAAGGAAAAGGGATTCAGGATGGATTTTATTAATCCTTTCCCCTCTGTGCCTTGAATCACACTGAATTAGAAATAGTAAAAACTTCCCTGTAATCGTCCTTCATTAAGAAATGAAAATGCAGATCCACATAAATGTATTCAGTTTCCCCATAGGCTAAAAATGAAGGATCCTCACTGAATAAATGTTACTTTTTGAATAACTGAAGACAGAAAACAAAAAGAATTTCATGTTTCCCACGTGCCATTGTATCTTTAGTTGTCTCAAAATGTCATTCTTCAAGCTGTCCCCATTTCAGGGTCCCAGGTGACAATAGCATATACACTGAAGCTAAATTGTATTTTTTAAAAAGACATAATCTATAAAAAAAAATCTAGATTAAGCACAAGTATTGGCAGTAGTAAATCATTTAGTTTATCTCCATTTTTCTACGTCAAACTTTGTCACAGAACTATAAAATAGAATTATGTATTTTCAAAACAGTAAGCAATGCTAGAGAAATTTACTCCTGTATTTTTTTTTAACTTGCTCCATCATCAGCGTAAACTGGAGTGTTCACTAAAATGCACATACCCTTACCCCCTTCTGCAAGGCATTCTGATTCTTTCTAGCCTTTTTAATCATGAACCCACGTGATTTTTAAGATCAGACAACTTTGGGAAATAATAGTTCAATGTCCTCAATTAGCAAATAAAGAAACTGCCACACAGACCCAGGTAGTGAGCAGTCCTATGCTGTGAACCAGTTCATGGCAGAGTGGAGACGGGAAGCTGCGTTTTCATGGTTCCTGACTCTTGCCCACTTCCAAAAACATTTTTCTATTTTGATATTTTTGACTCTTAATTCCTAAATGAAATAATTACTTATCCTCTTTTCTGGAGTGATTTTTTTTTAGCCTTATATTTGATTACTTGAACAAAAATATACTGCATTCTCTTTTCTTACTTGATAAGAAACAAGCATTGTTTATCTTTCTCCACTGAGACTTGAATTAGAACTGCTGAAAAAAGGCACCCTTCACACAATGCAAGGCCGTTCTGGGACACTGCCTTCTCTGAGCCCAGAGGGAGGGAGAGCTTATGAAACACCTTGTGTCCACTGATAGCTTTGATGGGTGCAGTCGAGGACTTAGGGAGGCAATATAATTCTTTTGAAATTAATTAATTAACATTATGGATATAATTCATTGAAGTAAAAAGAGCTATTTATAGAACTACTGGGATATTATTAATGCATTTTGTTTAAAAAGAATGTTTGCTCTGCAATTGTTCCAGCAACACCTGTGCCTTATTTGAATTAATTAGAGGAGATTTTCACAGCCCATCATGCAAAGGTAGCCAAAACATCCTAGTGAAGGGATGTAACTTTGAGAGAGACTGTAGTTTGAATTCTGACTCAGCCTCCTAATTGCTAAGCAGGGGTCCTCAAACTACGGCCCGCGGGTTGCCCGCCTAGGACATTAATACGGCCCGCTGGGTGTTTTTGCCGCCGCTGCCTGTCCTGCTTAGCAGCCGACTGTTCCTGGGCCCACAGTCCAGTCCTCCAACGGTCTGAGGGACAGTGAACTGGCCCCCTGTTTAAAAAGTTTGAGGACCCCTCGCTAAGAGGCTTGGGCAAATAATTTCAAATCAAGTCTCAATATTAAAAAAAATCAATTATTAACATAATACCACTACTTCATATATTTAATATTAAGATTAAAGATAATGTGAGAAATGCCAAAGGTAGCAGAGGAAATGAGGAGAAGGTCAATAAACGGTAACAGTTTTATTTATAAGCACATTATATGATTCTGATGTTAGGATGAAGAAAATGAAGGTGAATATAAAAATCTCCTGTTCTCAAGGCAAAGGAAAGCATTGATCTGGAACATTGGAGATGACATCGAGCAGAATGGAAGCAAAGGCTTGTGCACCTGACGTTGGGGTCCGCGTCCGTTTTATTCTGACCTCCAACTACTGGCTTTATCAAATGTTCCAAGTACTCAGGAGAGCAAAATTAAAAATATACACATATGTACCCATTCTATGTTATGGTTTACTTGATAAAGTATAATTATTTAAACTTCCTTGCCTGTAGGCATTTTTTCATACAAAGCAAAATAAAATCCAAAAATAGAAAAGTATTTGAATTAAACATTGGTTGACAAATAGCAACATGTATGCCACGAACTTTGGAGTCTGGTTGTCAATAAATTCTGAACATATTGAAACTCTTTTCAAAAATATTAATTGTAGATAGGGTTGATTTATGATTTTTCAGATAGTATATATCTAAAACATGTTGGTCCTCATTTCTGAATATAATGCTTAGTTATTAGTAACATATAGAGCCAGCATTCAGATATACCCCCAATTGATATTCAATAATTATACTTAATCAAACTTGGAAAATGAATAATTAGTCCATAACTCAAGAACATTGTTAGAATTTTAAATTAAAATTTAGTTTTCTTTCTGTGACAATAGGAAAAATAATAAACTTTTCAAAATATCCATTAAATATTAAAATTCCCCTACAAGAGGTAAAATGGTACTGGAATATTTAAAACTACTTTTCATTTTGATTATTTAATTGTTATCACCTTAAAGACTGCATAAGAATGGATTCAAGACATGCGCCAACTATAACAGTGTTCCTGTTTTTTCTAATCTACATGATAAACATTTGTAGGAAGATGTATTGAATGTAATGTTTTATTCTGAGATGAATATTTCTAGCTAATGTCAAACTACTTATAACCTTCTGAAGAACACTTACAGAATACAGTTTTGGCAGTATAATGAGTGTTTCCATATTAAGGTTTGAGTAATTGGAAAATTAAATTTTTGTCGTGTACTTTCAGTAAAAAGAAGGTTGTAATAATCATTAAAAACTTAGTTCATATGAATTAAAATTTAAGGTTAAACTCTGTTATTACACACTGAAATTTGAAAAAGGTGTTAAGTTATATTTTGAGGTCATTATTATGTGTTACTGAATTGTGATATTTTTCTAAAGGTGCAAAAATTACTAGATGCAACTAGCATTTTCAGTTTCTAAAATTACTGAGTCTATCAATTAATGCGAAACAAAAAGGTTTCATGGAAGCTTTTGAAAAGAATATTATACATGTTGTCTGGCAAATTATTCTTAGTCTTGTGAGTCTCCATAAAACAATCACTATGTAGCAAAGACCTCAAATTCTCATGTCAATGTCCATGGAGTTCATAAAATTGTGGAATTCCATTGAAATTCAGTAGGAATTTTAGAATCAGATCAGTTCCCTTCTTATATAAAGAACATTGAGTTGATACCTGCATAACATATCAGATCCAGTGTAATGTATCAAAAGAAGTTTTTCTTTGTATATCTTTCTCATATCTGTTAGAATGTGGAATGGAACCAGATTTGGGGTTTAAAAGACAGATTTTGATCAAATTCCCATATCACCTGTTTGACACTTTTGATACTTTAATTCACTCCTAAAAAACTATAGGCATTTCTTTTCAATCTTTTTTCAACCTGTTCAATTCTAAATTTATAGAGAGATGAAGTTATTAGAGAAAAGAACATTGAAAACTAATGTTTTAGAAGAAAATATTTGGACGAGACTCATAGAATTAAAAATAGCTTCTTAGTTAAAAATAAGCTGGTAAGTTAATTACCTGGAATTTTCTTACTACAGCTTTCTTTGATAGATAGATAGATTGATAGATAGATAGACAGATGGATATGTTATTAGGAGTTTTCTATGTCTCCTGAGATCATTATACAAATACTTTAAAAACCCGATTTTACACGTGAGGAAAGTGCAAACCACCCAACATAGAATTTGAGACTGCACATTAGATTTTCATATTCCTAATATTCTCTTTAATCCTACATCCATCCCTCTCTTCCATTTCCTTCTCTCCAATTGATTCTCCTTTTCCCAAGAATGATGAACAAAAATAAAGTTTTATCTTCTCATGTATTCTTTGTACCTCTGTCTATTAGTCTTACCCCAAGTAGCTCAATAATGTATTTTTCCCAAGATAGTTCCCCTCTGAGAAATATTAGGGTATCAGATCTAAAAATAAGTCATTTGCATTTTATGTTCTGTAGGTAAATATGTATCAAGATTGGTATTGAAATTGTTGATTATATTTTGCAGGTTGTATTGCCTAAAAATGTGAATTCTGAATTAAGAGTACTGGGTTTAATTTGTAGTACTTATTTAAGTTTAATTTAAACTTGAGTTTAAATTAAATTTTCCTGAACCTTAGTTTTTACATTAGTAAGATGGGGTACAATAAATAACCTTGTACAATTGCAGGATTAATGGTATGGAGTGTTAAGCACTGATTACTATCCCCAGTATACCATAGGTATTCAGTTTCCTCAAATATAACATATAAATAATAATAGTATCTGCTTCATAAAATTTTTTTGAGGTATAAGTGAAACATGCCAATGAAATGCTTGGCACAATTCACTACACACAGTGCTGAGCAATCTACTTTGTTGCTATTGCACTTAGTAGTAACCAGATCCAGTTTTCTATACATAACATTGATCTCATACATTAGCAGTTAATTGTAATAAATAACCACTAATTTTGATGTCATTTTAATAATATATTAATAAAAATATTAAACCAGATAATGACAACCTTAGAGAGAAGCCCTTCCCTTGGGTCCACATGTTCAGACTCAAACATTTAGCCCTTATTTAGTAGGTGAATATAAACATTCTGAATGAAATACACATTCTGCCTAGAATGTTCAATCCATTAGTAGTAACTTTCACATGAAGTAAAGAAGATAATATGTGATTCTTGTTATCTATTCACATAAATACTTGCAATAGAATGACAGTCTTCTGAGGCTAGTCCTTCACAGATTACTGTTTCTTATGCAGTGACCCTTGAACAATGAGACAGCTAAGGGCCCTGATCCCTACTAGTCTAAAATCCGTGGATAACTTTTGACTTCCCCAAACTTAACTACTAATATCCCAATGTTCACCAGTAGCCCCACATTTAATACAGTCAACCCACACAGAAATAAACAAGTATCTACATATACAGTATTTTATGAATTCATGACATATTTTTTATATGTGTTTATACACACATATTTTTTTTCTAGGATACATGGTTCATCTGCAAGTCTTTTCAAATTGTGTCCAATTTCCAAAATATTTTCCATTATATTTATTGAAAAATATCTACAGGTAAGTGGATTTGTATAGTTCAAATCCGTATTATTCCTGGGTCTCCTATATATCCATAATATGTGTATTTTGACAAAGCAAATTAGGGGATAAGACAGAAAAAAACGATATCAAGGATGATGGTAAACTCAATCTAAATAATTAACTTGGGGAAGTATAAGTTTTATTCCTATGTATCACGTAGGTAGATTAAGGCATATTTTATATCTCCTAAACAAATTGTCATCAGAAAAAAGATAATAACATAAGTGGTGTAAAAGCATTTTCTTAAACTAAATACTTGGGCTGGGTTCATACTCAGTTCCTTAGCTCAGCTCTTGAAGCAGTGACCTGGAAATAATTCCTAAAGGTCCTTGCTTATTAAAATGATTTCCTATTACAGCAATAACACAGTTTCATTCTAGATAGCTTCGGAAAGAATCAGTGCAGGCCTTTGCATCTTGCCTCCAAGTCTAGGGTTTCTATTTCTTTTTAATACATGTCTCTATTCTCCTGTCTAAGTTCATATTCCTTTGGTTTAAAGCCAAATTTTAATTGAATTCAGTTAGTTTAATTGCTCCTCAGAGATGTCCATAAAATGCGTGCTCCCACATTTCCTAGCAGAAGTCCCCTTCCTCTGCTCAGCATTCCAAAGCAGACAGCAAAACTACCATCAAACTCCATCTTGCTTAACAATGACTGTTTAATGTGGTCATCTCATGTGCTTTGTATTTCAATTATAATTTAGAATGAATTAAAATCTATTTAAATGGATAACATCATCTCTTAGTACTCTTGATGGAAATCCAGTTTGGAACATTCTATCTCCTTAAGGTAGCACAGTAAAAAAGTGTGTCAGACTTTACTTCGTTAATTTTATGTCATCAATTTTGTGTCCGTTTAGAATTTAATCCTATATTTTATTGATCATCTTTAACCAAATAAAATACAGTGATGTGTTTGTGTCATATACTTTTCATAGACGAAGCATCAAAAGTTTTACTTTTAAAGCTGGATTTAATAGTCCACAATTCTGTATGTAGATTAGATTTCAGAATCTGGCTGTTCGTGGAAGCACGTTATTTGCTAGGGTATTGAAGATTGTATTATATTGTTTTAACATAGAAGTATCTCACACAATGAAGTCTGATATTATAACATCACTTACCATAATTAATGTTACGTAAGAGTATCATAGTTTATGAAGCAGCTCGTCACATGAATTTGATCCCTTACATCAACTTTGTTAAAAACAAAACAGGAGTGGCATTATTATTCGTATTTTATAGATTAAGAGTTGGGGCTCGGCGCCTGTGGCTCAGTCGGCTAAGGCGCCAGCCACATACACCTAAGGTGGCGGGTTCGAATCCCCAGCCTGGGCCCGCCAAACAACAATGATGGCTGCAACCAAAAAATGGCCGGGCGTTGTGGCGGGC
>CAUYQV010081251.1:0-30471 GCA_963574575.1 Galagoides demidoff
GCCATTTTTTGGTTGCAGCCATCATTGTTGTTTGGCGGGCCCAGGCTGGGGATTCGAACCTGCCACCTTAGGTGTATGTGGCTGGCGCCTTAGCCGATTGAGCCACAGGCGCCGAGCCCAACTAACTTTTAAGTAGTTGAATAAAAGTTCATAGAAAGATTGAATTTTATTGGGTTTTGTACAACAATGTAAGAATTTAGACCTTCACAAGTACTAGGAGCCATACTCATAGATTCTGGGGATGGCAGAACTGAGGGACAGAATGCCTGGTGTGCTGTACAACGGATCTCAAGGTGACTACAGGCTTTTTGACACGTGTGTATGTATCAAACCCATATCAAAAGCACTTGACCTACTCTTTACATGTTAGTCATGAGCTAGGACAATGGAGGGGCTACATTGTTGTGTGCTCAGAAATGTCTTCATTTAGATTTGCATATTTATTAAATCTATTGCAGAGGCAACACAATCATATTTATAGCTTAAAGTTCACTAAAAAATTACTTGCTTGCAAAATTAGTCACATTCTTATGTCTCTCTTCAAATTTCAAGATTCAAATCTTCTACTTGTCAGTACTATGTAGGGCTCTCTAATTCCAGTAGTCCAGTAAGGGGCACATCTCTAAATATAATTTAATTAAATGTAATGTAAATTTAATGTTATTAAAAAGTACAAATTATAATTTTATAAAAATATATGATATAATGAAGTTTATGAAAGTGACTAGTCCAATGTCACTGAATTCAAGATAAAAGATTTTCCAACATTCCTGTAAATATCGAAGGATGAGAAAATAAACAGAAGTGATGTAATCATGAGAACTTCAATCTGATTTATTCTGAAAAGTAAGGAATTAACAGAGATCCTTGGACAATGGGGAATCTTAAGACTATTGTCGAAAAATGAAATTCATCTTCATTTTAAGAGGTAACCCAATACAAAATAAGAATATATTTTGTCTTATCATATTTTATTTCAAAAAATGTTGAAGGAAATATCAACTAAATGAGTCTTTGTTCATCCTATATTTTTTTAATGCATGGGTGTAGTTCTGATGGTATAAAAATAAAATAAAATATTATTTTAATATTTTCAAATGATGTTTTATAAGAAAACAAGCAGAAGATAACTATTCATAAAACTAATAAGTTTTAAAACTTAAAATTTTTAAGATAACTATTTAGTAAAATATTTTGATATTTGTATTTAGTCCAATAGATGTGCTTTTATGAGCCTGTTTATTACTAAATATTGTCCGTACTGAATGCTTCCTTATACTTTGTAAATAATCAGCTTGCCTCACAGTTGAAAACATTAAGATTCATGAGGACATAGCACCAGATTTAAACTCTTATTTGAAAAGGGTTAATAGGTGAAGGCATATTTATTTCTTTCTACACTTGTTGTTCTGTTCAAGGTGGGTTTGTATATATGTCATATTGTTCTCAGGAAATTTAGAATATAGTAGAATATAATCTCTTTATAGGTAGCAATATTTCAGTCACATGGTGTTAAAGAAAAACTTCAAACTGGGGGGTGGAGGATGGCATTTACAAGAATCTTCTCTATTTCCAATGGCTAGAAAAATCGTAACTGTAGTAACAGATAATGACATTGATATTTATATTCAGATAGACCATTGGCCTATTATGTTTTACAATTTACTTAAAATCTTTATCTCCAAATATGCAGATCAGCTCTTCCTACTCTAGACTTTGCAACTTCCACTTTTTATATCAAATTCTATCAACTATTGTTGCACACGGTAATTACCTGTGTCTTTTTCTTATTTCTCTTCATACTTCACTCCTCAGTCATGCAGGACATACCTACATGAGCACCTGTAGACTCATCCATACACACAATGTCTATGGGGGTTACAGGCAATGGCAGAGAATCTCACCCTTCTTAATATTTCTTGTGTAATCAAAAAGTGATCATTTGTGGGGGGGGGGAAGATGGCTCAGAATATAGGTATCTTCATAGGAAAATTAATTCCAAAGGTGGGTGAAATAGGCAGAATATTATTTATAGAGAAAAAGAGTCAGGTAAGCAACATTCAGAGAAATAAAAATGAAGCAACTGTAAAGCCTGCCTTCATGTACAGTATAGGTATTTTTTTTTGTGTGTGTGGTTTTTTGGCTGGGGCTGGGTTTGAACCTGCCACCTCCGGCATATCGCCAGCACCTTACTCTTTGAGCCACAGGCACTCCCCCCACTATATGTCTATTTTTTAAGTACTTGTCCTCTACTCATTTTAGTCATTAAATCATCCATCTCTCATCTCTTTTTTGTCTCATCTACTATTTAAAATATGGCACATTCCTTTTAAAGACATTCCCTGGAGCCAGCCAGCTAACTCTCTTCCTGGTCAAATATGGACCAACTGATGCATATGTTTAGTACAGAAATATTATGATTAAGTGATTTGTTTGAATGAAAATCCTGAGTTCCATCTTTCACATTATGAAATATCTTATATCCGTGATGTCCTCCATTTGATGTTCACCATTTTTACCTGAATGTATCTTCCCACAAAATGATACATGGGACAAAACCTCTTGAGTTCTTGCACATGGAAAATCTATTTTATTCAGATTAATCCTTAAAAGATAACTTTTAAGGGTATAATATTGATGGAACATGATTATCTTACCTCAGGACTTGGAAGGCAACTTTCTTATGTCTGGTGTAGTTTTACTGATGAAAATCAGACATCAGATGACTTTTATTTATTTTCTGGAATTTTTAGAATTATATCTTTATTCTTACAAGTCCTGATACATAATTAACATCTGCTTACAACTTTCCATTGTTCTTTTCTTGTCAAGAGATGGATTGAGTAGTGTTTTCATACAGACACATATGGGGTATTTTTGGTGAGATGCATTATTGCACAACTGAACTTGAAAAACTTATCAAAGAACAATATAAAAGTAATTTTATAAAAATAAGAGCTCTTTACTATGTATATGTTTTTTATTTTATATGCATATATAAATGCTCTACCTGTATCTCTAGCTATATACAGATATACATACAGAGCCCACATAGATGTCTGGATTCTGTGGGATTGAAATGTGAAATTGCTGGCTCAGCGCCTGTGGCTCAATCGGCTAAGGTGCCAGCCATGTACACCTAAGGTGGCGGGTTCGAATCCCCAGCCCGGGCCCACCAAACAACAATGATGGCTGCAACCAAAAAATGGCCGAGCACTGTGGCGGGCGCCTGTGGTCTCAGCTACTTGGGAGGCGGAGGCAGGAGACTCGCTTGAGCCCAGGAGTTGGAGGTTGCTATGAGCTGTGATGCCATGGCACTCTACCCAGGGGGATAGCTTGAGGCGCCGTCTCAAAAAAAAAAAAAAAAAGAAATGTGAAATTGCTGCACATTGTCCATAGTTTTTGGAAATAGTTTTAAAAGTGCAATAAATGTTAAATGAATGCATTTTTATTATTTGTGACATAACATAGCACATGCGATAGAATTTTCTGTATAAT
Source organism: Galagoides demidoff (assembly GCA_963574575.1). Taxonomy (NCBI): domain Eukaryota; kingdom Metazoa; phylum Chordata; class Mammalia; order Primates; family Galagidae; genus Galagoides; species Galagoides demidoff. The sequence continues at coordinate 3,499 of CAUYQV010081251.1, forward strand.
TTCTGAACTCCAATTTATATACTTTAACTGGTTTTATATCCATATTACTGGTTAATATTTTCAACTGTGAAAGCAAGAATCTGTATACAGATATTCATATGCTCCATATTGAGGCCCTAAATGTCAGATGTTACCTTCCAACCCATTAGCAATGCCTGAAAAAACTCTGAATTCTTTTTTTCTGAAAGAAATATTCACACACCTCATCCCACTTTTTGACATGGTGAAACGTTTGAGGTTTAACTCAAGGTATTTTCACTTTCTCACCTTTGTCATTTTTTCCCTGATATATAAGATCAGCATGCGAGGCTATGTCATTTTTGCACTGCACATTAATAATCAAAGCGGAGTTTTTCCTGCAGGAGTTGTGTCAGGGCAATTTGACAAACAGTGCTTTGAAGGATCATGACCTTGGAGGTCTCTAGCAAGCCAATTTCTGAATTTGAAGAGCCTGTCAAATTGAATTTCAAAGAACAGTACATTACTGTGCATGATTACAACTGGAGATACCCTCAGCCATGGTTTTTATTTTTTTAATTAGACTGTAATTAGGTAATAAGATCCATACACAACTAATTAGAACCATAATTGTCTAATGAAAGAGTATATGTTAATGTTTTTGCTTACATCAGTGTCTTTATGTGAGTGTTGAAAATCCACAGATATGGTTCAGTTTACATCCATTTCAATTTTACTGGATGATTAAAATATTTAATGAATATGTTACTCAAATCATAAGTTTTGTCATTGTAGAAGGTGAAGATGTGTGGCAGGGAAAGTTAAAGCCGTGAGTGTTAGCTGTCATCAGATCTGCTTCCATCAGACCCAGGAAGTTTTAATTTCCTGCAGGAGAAGTGAGACCAATATATGGCAAAGATACTATGCTACAATTTCTCCAAAATTAATATCACATAACATTATTATTATTTGTTAATTTAGGGTAACTGCTAAAAAAACTTTATGGATTCTTTTAAAAAATATGAATTTTACTTTCAGAAGGATAGGAGAAATATTCAGGGAAGCAGGAGATTTGCAAAATTGGGTCTTCAGGCTCGGGATGGTGGGAGGCAGAGGCAGGAGGATCCCTTGAGCTCAGGAGTTTGAGACTATCCTGAGCAAGAGTGAGACCCTGTTTCTACTAAAAATAGAAAAAATCAGACAGCAGTTTTGGCAGGTGCCTGTGCTTGTAGTCCAGCTACTCAGGAGGCTAAGGCAGGGGGATTATTTGAACCCAGGAGTCTGAGGTTTCTGTGAGTTGGGTGGATGCCACGGCACTCTACCCCAGGCAACAGAGTCAGACTCTGTCTCAAAGAAGAAAATCCATGAGCCTGGGTGAGATCATTTTAGGAGAAACTATAGATAAAAGAGTAATTTCAGATTCCTAAAATGTTCAACACCATTTCTGAAGAAAAGAAGAAGTCAACAAAAAGAAGATGTCATAAACACTATAATAAGAGGAAAAGCAGGAATAAGATGTGATATATTGGAGGTAAAATTAAAACGGTGTTTTCAGAGTGAGTGGAAAACACTCATCTGTTTAATATTATGTTAAATTCTACTGAGGAATCATTTAATAAGGTTGAAGTGCCCCAAAGAGTTTCTGAAATTGGTGATAAAGCAATTGCAGTAATAACATATTGGTTATTACAATACATCTGAAAACCAAATAACATTTTAAATTTTCAAATTAGATTATTCAAACAAAATAGCTTCAGCAACAATATAGAAATTTAAGTATAAAAAATGAAGGTACAATTAACTTCCATTAGAATTTGAACAAAATTATTAGGGTTCTGAATGTCACTTTAAATTAATAAATAACATACTAAAACAAACACATAAACCTGCATATGCTTGCATCAAAATTGAATTTTAAAATTTGTAGACATGCTGGTAAATTAATTAAATTGATGGATAATAGAATGCTGAATTAACAAAAGTTCAGAGAATCCGGAGAGCATGCTTAGTATATGCCGACATGTGACCCATGATGACGTTCGAAGGTAAGTGCAGTGGAGAAATGATGGAAAACTGGCCAGCTGAATTAAAACTACTTGGGGAAAAAAAGAAATGTTAATGAAGAGATACCAGGTCTCCTACGTTCCTGAAGTCATCCTGGAAAAAAAGTGTGACAATTCTGCTGCTGAATATCATGACAGTCACCGTTGGTCACCAAAGAAGTCCTCCCCCTGAGAAGTTTCATGTCCACTCCACTGCCTCGTCACCCTTCAAAGCAATTTTGTGTTTCTTTTTTGGTAGAATGGCCATCAAATCTGCCATTATATTACCCCTGATGTCTGAATGTCTTCAAAATGTCTTCCTTTCAATATTTCCTTTATCTTTGCGTAACAAAAAAAAAAAAAATGTCTGGGTTCAGATGGGGTGGCTATGGAAGGTGTCCCAGTGCAGCGATTTCATCTTTGGCTAAAATCTCCCGCAGAGACAGCGCTGTGTAAGCTCTTTCCTTTGTTCTTTGTTGAGCTCCTTTGGGAACATTTTCTCACATGCCACCTTTTCACTTAAGATTTTCCTGTTTCTCTATCCATGTTTACTCGGTCTGCCCGGCTTCTCACAGTCAGCCAAACACTGTGACCCTCAGTTGGACAAAATTTTGCCATACTTCTGTCAGTGCTCATTACTGCTCGCCCTAACTAACCTCTCTTCATCAGTGATGCCGTCTCCCTGCAGGGAAATGTTTCCATCAGTGCCCTGCCGTTTTCCTCCCGGCGTTATCCCCATACGCGTGGAGTAACATGGTTGTGACTTCACTTCCATTCTTGCCGAGTTTAACAGGAAACATGATGTTTGTTCGTTGCTCTAGTCCCAGCTCCCACATTCTGTTGACAGCACACAAAAACACACAGCACTAATGAACGACACTCGGCAAGACACAGCCACACGTTGACACAAATACAGCTATGGGAAACTGATCTCCCAGCGTTACGAAACCTCCCTGGGTTATCTGTGCAGGTTACCAGCGTAAGGGCGCGGTGGCAAGCACCCACTGAACCCAGCTGTCAGACCTTGTACACTTATCTATTCATTATTAACCAAATCCAAATTTTAAAAGACATGCTTGTCAGATTTTATAAAGTGCTTCAGATCACAGAAGATACAGGAATGCTTTATAATCCCTTTTTTTCGTACCATTGTTAATCATGAGAAAATCTGCCACAGTTACCTTGGCCAAATAGTGCTTTGAAGTCAAACCACCATCTGATTTAAATGGAGTGAGGAAGTAGGGTAAAATGGAAATTCCAGAAGATGCCATGAGAAGAGGCTTCTCACTATTCAGATGCTTTTCTCAGTTACCTGTTAAATGCAAAAACATAGAAACCGGGAAATGTCCTACCTCTGTGTCGCATCGTCAGAGACATTAGAGCAGAAAGATATAAATTTGTGGATTAATTTCATTATTGCACAGGGCCCTAGCTTCTTCAGTTGCAAAATGAGAATGATATTGAAAACTTCACAAGGCACTCAATAAGATTCAGTATGTCAATAATCAAATACCTGGTTAATTATTGTTTCATATATGTCTTTTCCTTATATTCTTTTTTTAAAATAAAACGCACAGGGCTAGCAGATATCAAATGGTACACAATCATTGCATGTATTTTTTAGACCTCTTGCCATTTGTTTCATTCAAAGACCACCGAGAACACACCTATCATAGGACAAAGTCCGATGTGTCAGTCCCTGCAACCTGTAAGGCAGAAGCAATGAGGAACTGTGTGAAAGGTTAGTGAGGACTAACGTGCTTCTCAGGTTAGTCCCAGGGCTTTGATTTGTGCCACAGCCGTTTGGATTGAATTGAAGGAAGTACAGTATTGCTGTGCATAGCGAATGGCATAGGATAATCCTTTGGTTGAGTATCTTAATAAATTTTTATCCAAACATGGGAGGAATGAAGTGAGGATAAACTTTATACGACAAAGGAGCAGGTGATGGATTCGCAGGGCAGGGTTGTGTGAATATTAAATCATCCACTCGCTTTGGGCAGCGTTTCCGTTTATTTGCGCTCAGTCATTATTACGCAGTGTCCCACCCCACACTCTCTCGTGGTCACACAGTGACCTTATCTGCCTTTGGCACCCTGTGAAATTGTTTATGTTCAGCAAAAATATACTGTCTCTTAGCTATTTGAGCTCAAGCTGCTCAGCTCTTTGCTATCAGGAACTGTTTTCTTGGCCATATATTTTGCCAATAAAAGATGGTTTCAGGTCATGTGACAACAGAGTAAAAATCTCCCGATGTCCTATACCTAAAGGATATGGAAAACATAGCTTGCATAGGTATTCAGTTAATGCCAGACCTGTGGGAAAAGTAAAAAAGATGAAGTATTTTCAGTATAAACACAGATCAATACTTATGATAAAAATCACAATTATAAGATATTTGGTTAAAAAGTAGACAGTTAAGTTCAGAAATGCACAAAAATGTACTAAAATATACATCCTTCCTTATAATACTTCTATTTTACCTATACATTGAATACCTATGAAAGCACCTTGACATTTGAAAAAAGTCTATAAACATACTATATTTTTCTAAAAACGTAAGTTCTTTACAGGTAATCAACAGTTAAAATCTGTTCTCAGTTGCTACTTTTTTGGCTAGGAATATAGATCAGCTAAGTTTATACAAAGTAGTAAATCTTTTTCTGAAAATGGAAGTGTTTCAAATTCTTATTTTTTTGATACCTAAAAAGTCAGCATGTACTTCCCTTGGAAAAAAGCCAAATCGTGTCTAACAATACCCCCTAAGTTTTTGCAATACTTCTAGAAATTTCTGTAATTGCTAATATTTTGGAGACCAGAAGGACTTCTTTTGATGACGATCTGTTCTAATATCGGGAATTTTAGTGTGCCTGCAATATCAAGAGAGAGTATTTAGTTATATATCGACGAAGATAAAACTTTTCAGCGAATATTTTTTGATATTGATTTGCTTACACACAGATTCGCAAGGTTTTCCCCATTCAAACCAAGGGTCACTCATTAAGCCACTAAATGGCTACTTGAATAATTGGAAAAATGAACACAACACATTTCTGTTACTGTTTATTTTATTTTTTGGAGGGTCAGAAATACAGTAAGATTGATTTTTAATAGTCAGTTATTTTCACTTAGGGACACAGGTGAATTGGTTGTGGGGTTGGTCATTATTGTTTATTATTTAAGGAGGTTAGTGCTATAAGGAAAGAATACAAAATATACACGTATCTTATAAATATATACTTACAAATGTGTGAAGGGAATGATACACTCCTTCCAGAAGATTTCTGTTAAAGGGTATGAACCTATTAGGTAGATTCATTTTCTTTGCTTAAAAAATACTTCTTCATCTTTTTTGCATGTATGTTATTCTCTTCTCCCTTAGAACTTGCTTAGTCACTTCTTGAAAATGATTTTAGTAAACAAATACCAAAGCTGACTATGTAACTATGTTGGTTTTCTAAATTAACTTTTTCCGTAATATTGCTTTAAAAGAAGTGCTAAAAAGGCACTCTATAAAGGGTGATAAAATGAGACTCTGTCTCTACAATAAAATAAAATAAAATGTCTAAAGATGATTTGGGGTTTCTCAACACATCTGATGTTACCTATTATTTCTGCAAAAAGGAAAAGAAGTCTTGCTCATGAACAAGTAAATTCATAAACATGAATAAAATATCATTAAGATAATATGCTACACTAACTGAAATGAACCAGAAGTGACTCAGAGTTTATTAGAAGGTAAATTAAAATGTAATTTATATTTCAGAGAGTCATGAAAATATTACAACAGGTAAAGAACCTAGATAGAATTTTAGACTTGGAAGAAAATTGATAAGAGATGTAGGCCCATCATCACTAAACTATAGTTTCCAATCAATCTCCTTTATCTTGTCTGTGTTTACAGAACATACCCAAAACAATAATTATAAGAAACAAAGTATTGATTAGAATCAGCATACCTGATGACATAATCAGGTTATTTACAACCTATTATGCAGTGCAATAACAAAAGTCTTTAATTTTGGACCTAATTTAATTTTTAAAAATGTGCTAAGGAGATCTATGAAGGTTAAGTCATTGAAGGTAATTAATAAAACCAGCAAACAGGTGAACATAACAAATGACATGATTGATTCATCTGGTAGACCTCTCTTACATAGACAAAATCAGTCACTTCAAAGATCTCTTTGTACTTACGCATCACATGCGCAAGAAATGAAAACCTCAGTATAATTAGAAACTTGAAATCACTCTTTTGAGATTTTGTTTAAAATCATCTCTGCTACATTGGACTTATTAATCCGTTTATCAGATATCAAATGAATACTATTTGTGACTCAAGAAATTTTATCAAATATTGGTGATTCAGTGATGAGCAATGCATGCAAAGACTCTGCCTTTATAGTATTCCATCCTAGAATATCGATATGTATATTAAATTGATGGATATCATTTAATTAACTGATATTAATATAATAATCATTGATAATTATTATTATTCATAAACATTATTAACTTTAACTGCTATTTTTTGCAACAAGGCAGATCAGGATAAATGAATAATAGTAGTAATAATAACTAAAATGGATTGAGTTATCTACATTGTTAGACAGGCACTAAGCTTAACACTATTCTGCATTATCTAATTCATTAAAAAATCAGTAAAACCCATATAACTTGCATAGTGCATTTTCCTCTGTTTATAGATGATAAAACAGAAATATAAAAAATTAACTAAGTTACAGTATGTTTCTCAGAATAGTGACTATCAATAAATGAGTGTGAGTTTGAATTTTCTTTTCAGAATTAATGCATTAAAGAAAGCCTTTGGAACATTAATAAAATATTTTGAAAGTTTTATACACTATAAGTTGACAAATAGTGAATAAAACTAAAAATAGCTTCCACTTTAAAAGTTTCAAATATAGCAAATGTTTAATTGTCTTTGTTTTCTAATCTCTTCTGTGCTGTGTGTTCACAGCATCCAGGCCCGCTGACAAGAGCAATATGTACTTTATGTCTGAACATCTGACGAAACCAAGATATACAGCTGTTTCACGTGTCAGTTCCCATTATTTATGATTCTCACACATTCCCATTATGTGTTGTCCTCAGAAGGTGCAGGATGCAATCATTGCTCTCATAGCAATAATACAGGAACATTTTATAGGCTTCAGAGGAGGCATTCTGCTGATCATGGTGGGATCCTCTACCTTAATTATGCACTATATTTGCATTATTGAGAACACAATTGCTGCCAAGGAACTGTTATAATGTCAATGCAATTACACTGATATTATGCTGCCTCAGCATTGTTCAATGCTAGATCCTTACTGTGCAAAATTTTATCAAAAAGGCGATTGGATAGTTATATCACTCCTATCAAAAAGATATCTGACATAAACCAAATGTGCACGCTCAAAGTTTCCGAAGTCTTTAAATAGTGTTTTACAAGCTTACTAAAGAGTTAATGTATGTGCAGATCTGAAAGCTATCATCTGAAACACAAAGTTCTTCATATTCAAACATTTGTATTAAAGAATTCCAATACAAAGCTATTTCATATGATTCAGTCTAGTAAAAAGAATGGCTACTAAATTGCCTGTGTTGCTATAAAAACCACATTTGACAGCAGATATATTTGTTTATTGAAACATAAAGGCAAACCATATGGTTTTAAGAAGACTTAAAATTCACTTAAAGTATATTTCTTATACTTTTCAGGTTTATATGAATACATACAATGAGATTATGCTTTCCAAATAAAGCTAAATTATTATTTAATTAACTCACTCACACATCCAGTAATCATTTTACGAAATACTTCTTGTATTTTAGGGATGGTATCAAGGAACAAAAAAACAAACACACAGAAACAATCTCTCATTGATAAAGTTGCAAGCTAAAGAACAAAGAAAACATGTACGTTGATATAAAATGCTGAAAGTCAGTAATTTACAAAGAGGAATATTGATAGAAGTTCAGGTCATTAGAGAGAAATTATAATAGAACCATTTGTGTAGGTTTCACTGGTGAGATGTTTAAAGTAGATCTTAAAGGGAGGATTATGTCAACAAAGTGAAGGGATGTTTTTGGAGAGAAAAATATATAAAAGGCAACAGCCATAATTCAGGCTAGTGAATTAGAGAGTATTATGTCATCAGTGTTGAAAGATCCTTCCCACACCGGGAATCAGAGGAAAAAAGCAGAAGGGATATGAGAAAGTTAAGGGTAAAACGTGGGATGAAAAATCACAGACCTTATATATCCATTCGAAAAGTTTCAATTTTATGTTGCAGTCAACAGAGTTCCATCAGAGGTTTGTAAAACATGAAGTGCTGGGATCATTTCATGCAGGAAACTTTCTGCATTACGGATGCAGAACTATCTGCGTAAAGAGCTATAATAAAATGCTGCTCCTTCCATTAAAAGAGGACTAGAAAAATACCACCTTTCAGTGTGTGGAAGTGGGAAAGGAGTATTAACCTAAGTGTTGAAGGGACACGAATTTGGTATTGGAAGCTGGAATGGCAAGGATTGGTAAATATTTGCAATTTTCAGAAAAGCAGAAAATAGAATGACTGAAAAGAATTTCTACTATCTAAGATGCCATCAGCATAAAAATAGATTTTCAGGAGGTAGTATTGAGGCTTCATGCTTGAGGCTGTCAAAATCTCACATCTGATTCACAAAAGTCAGGGTTCACCACTGGGATTAATCCAAATAATTTCTACGTGTCTTGCAAGTTCCAATCTCAGTCTTCATTCATGGAGATGTCAAAATTCCTGTAGATAATCTTTATAACACTCTGAGCTCCCACGTTACACTTTCCTGCCTTCCAACTACCTTCCCTCACCTAATCTCATTCACCAACTCAAATAATAATACTGTTTTTTGTTATTATCATCACTAACTACACCAGCTATAAAAATCAATATTTGGAAAGTTCAATTAGCAAAGTGTGGTGTTTCTGCTTAGATTTTCAACTACTCAGGAGGCTGAGGCCAGAGTATGATTATGCTTCTGCACTCTAGCCTGGGGGATAGACCAAGATCCTGTCTAGGGAAGAAGAAAAAAGAAAAGAAAAGAAATGTAAATTTCTCTGCCTTTAGAGTTACTGGTGATGTTACTAAAACATCATGTTTAATCACAGTTGTATACAATCGTTATTTTCATTTCCCACCACTTCACTCATGTTCATCCATATCTAAACAAAATTAAAAATTACTATTTGTTCAAATGTCTCAATCTCATTTCGTACTTTTCCCTCATTCCGTCATACTTCATTAGCCAATTTTCAACCCTTGCTATAACCAGCCTTTGACTAACTCTCTACTTTAGACCACACAGTTGGTAGGGGAGCACACAGCCATCTTGTCTGACATTCAGAACTCTCAAGTGGGCCCACAGTGATGCTCAGTAATATTACTATATTCTTCTATTAACTGCCCCTAAGAATACATATTTTTCTTCTTATCTCTTTCTTCAGTTCTAATATGACTTGCTTCTATGTCTTTCTCATACAATAAACACTCTAATGAAATTAGGACTATTTATATATTGCCATAGATTGCCATCGATTCTGGACTGACTTCTATTAAAATGGATGAACCGCCTTTGTGCCTACTTAGGGTAAAGGTCCACATGTTGTTTTCTGGACAACACGTTCTCTTCTCTTCTCTTCTTTCCTGCAATGTTCTCTTCTATCTCTTAACATGTCAGATATGTCCATTCTATTGCATTGTTTCCATTGTCATATAATCACACTGTGACTCTCAACCCCATGATCTAATCCAGTTGTTGCCCCATTTCTGGTTCTTCTTTTGCATAACAACCTCAAAATATTTCCCTTGTTGTTGGGGACCAGCTCCAGACTATACCATAAGTGCTTTTCCATTGACTCATGGGATTGAGAGGTTGAGGGGAAAAATGAGTAAAGACACAGAAGAAGGTTTTAAGAAACTGCCCAGGGGACTTTCCACCTCTGAACTTGAGGACCAGGGGAAATCCCATAACTCTGGAATAGCTCCATTTTTATTACACACATGACTGTTTTAATCATCAGTCTAACAGGAGAACAAACCTTTACATCACGGTTCTTGCTGGGCTTGCATTTTCTAACCGAACAATTTTTCTAACTACTCATGTTAGTTAGACTGATTTGTCTCTTACTTTTATTGCTCTAAATTGTTTATGATCTTAACACAAACAGAGCGTGGGACAGCAAACACAGTCGAGGAGCAGGATGTCAAAGCAGACCCCAATCAGACCATGCACACAAATTTCAAGAGTTGTGATTAAGCTCCCCAGGAAGACTTGTGTGCAGATGAGCTGGCACTGCTGCCAATACAGAGATAACAGAAGAAAGGAGATATTTTCCTTTTTATCAACCTGAGAGATTTTTTTCTTTCTTCACAAGGTTTAGGTGCTACCCTGTCTCCAGAAAGTTGAACACTCCCTCACTATTTCCTAACTCCCCAATGCACTCACTCTCCCTAAAGGTTAGAGAGCCTTGTCTCTCAGAGCTCAGTGACCTTCGAGCTGAGTCATGCTAGGGGAGGGGTGACAAGACAATTTCTCTGTTTGAAAACTCCAGGGTTCAGTCTGTTACACTGTCAACAGATTTTAGGTTTCTCAATATTGTTCCTATAGTCTGAATGTGTACATGTTTTTCTCTGATCTACTTCTCTCTTGTTTTTATTCCCCTTTGCCCAACATATGTAATCATTTTCTTAATTCAATTCCTAACCCATTTATAATAAACAATTGAAAACTGGTTTTAAGCTTATTAAATCATTATTTCTAGCAATGCAAACACATCAAGATATGACTCTTCCCTTAAGTACTCACATGTTCACCCACACCTTGTGCCAGTAGTTTATTTCTCACCTCTCACTCTTTCCCCAATAAACACTAAAATGGCATCTATTCCATTATCATCAAGATCCCCAATATTTTTCTCACCTAAGCCAGTGATCACTTTTCAGGCCTTGTGTTCCTTGTCCTGAAGTATCAAGAACTCTTGACTCATTTGATCACTTCTCCTTTTAGACATTTTTCTCCTCTTAGTTTCCAGGATATCTCAGTCTTCTTGTATTTCTTCTTATTTTTTCCTCAATAGTTACTTTTACTTCTTCTTCCTTTTTCCAATCTTTGAATGTTTGTGATTTGATGGAGCCCGGCCTTATGTTCTTTTAATTTCTCTCTTTATATTCACTCTCTAGGTTAGTATTTTAGCAAACTAAAACAATGATTCATAAAATTAATTAAATAGATTTTGACCAGATTTTACTTTAAAAATATATAATTTTATTGAGAATGTCAATGAACATCATGCACAGTGTGTAAGAAAGAGATATTTTATAGCCAGGCTGGAGGAGGTCTATGTTAATCTCTGAGGATACCTATAATCTTGTATTGATAACTTGGTCAAGGCCAAGTATGAGTTTGAATAACCAGGAATATTTAATATGTTTTAGATGGTCAAAGAATTCATAAAGGTATCCAGGATAGGTTCATTTAAATTATTTACCAATATATAAATTGATAACACTTGATTTAACTCCTTGTCAGTCAATTTTGGAATTATGAAGGTGAGGTATAACGTACCCCACTGGAAATGTTCCTGGGCTCCCTTGAAATGAAGACCCCATGTGCATTTCTGAGTGATTCAGACCTTAAACTTGGAAAGAACCTTGTGAATCCAAGCCTAAAAATCTCTTCACTATTAGGGCTCATATATTCTTTCCCCTGTTGTACTGAATTCTTTAATTTTCTTAAAGCTTTAATAAGCATGACCGGTGAAGTCTTTGTAAATTTCCTTCAAAGGACTTTGAAGCCTTTACAAACATTAATTCTGCATAATCAATGCAAGTAAATTTGTGAAATTTCTGTTTGAGTATTTATATATTAATATGGGTTAAGAATAAAATTCTTTTCATCACGTATCAAAAATGTTTGACAGGGGCTTTCTGAGGTAATTTTAAACAACCCTTACATCATGGTCCATGACTTTAATTTATATGTGGCAACTCCCACATTTATATCTTTAGCCAAAACCCTAAATTATAGGTTTGAATAATGTACCAAATGCTTGACATTGAATGTATTTAACATAAATCTCATTGAACGTGTCTTATTATAAATTTTGATTTGAGTTACCATTTATTTAATACTTGGAGAATAAAAAAGTATTTTTCAATAGCCACTCTGTCAAACCTACCAGCAAATTAGTTACACTTAGTTAAAAACATGTCTCAGATTTAACATTTCTCTCCACTCTCCATAATACTGCCCTTGATCAGGAACGACCCTCTCGTACATAGACTCCTACCAGTCTCCGTATCTCCTGACTTTTCTTATGCTGTACCTGCTGTGCTGTGCCTGCTCTGCTGTGCCACCACGATTCCCCTTTAAACTAAGGTGCTAATTTTCCCCATCTTAAGGGAATGCTGGTTGCGGATGGGTCATAGCTTTTACCTTCTCTTAGTATTTTTAGTCGAAGGTAGGCAAGTTGACATTCAGGGAAGGTTACATCCAGTGACTCTCAGATTTGAGGGTACAATGCCAAAACACCCTTGATTCACGTTGGGACAACTCCAGAGGACCACCCTCTGAGCCCACTGTGTGATTGTCTGAGGCCATAGTTGTACCTATGTCATAGTTTAATTTCTCCCTTTGTCCAAACCTGCTTCTCTTACTTCTGTTTCTAGGGAACCAATCCTAAGATCAGAACCCTTTATCCACAGAATGACTAGATTTTTTTCATTAAAATCAGATCAAATTACTTCTCTGTTCAAATATCCAAGGTCTTTCTACTACACACAAAAAAGTGCTTGGAGTGATTTTTAAGTCCCTGATAAATAATAACTCAGGTTAGTTCTCATTTTTTAAATTTGCTTTTTAATCATCCTATTTTAAATGTCCTGACCATTTTTTTTTTAATTTCTTTTTTTCCCAAAAAATTCTTTCTGTGTTAGGCCCCTTGTATCATCTGTCCCCTCTGGCTAAAATGTTTATTTTCTAATCTTCATATGTTTACATTTATTCTTTCATTTTATATCTCAACTTCAAAATAATCCAGCACTTTTTAGAGACTCCCTCTGACTACTAACTCTTCAGCACAGCTTCACTTCTTTTCCATGACTTCTTACTTTAATTTTATGCACAGCACTCATCATTAGGCTATTTTTCTGTCTTTCTAATTAATTTATGCATTTATTTATTTATGGAAATATAAATGCATGTATGTATGCATATACTTAATTTTGTGCCTCTTCCATTTGGAAAAGAAATTCTATGAAAAACGGAAGCTTCATCTATTGTATTCACTGTTATATCTGAAGAATAAGTCTAGATTTACTAGGTTGATAATTGCTATGATAGATAAAAAGTAAAGTATTGGTTGATTGTGACTTATTTTAGTACCAAAAATTCCCTGGGTTTGAGTTACATTATACCCATTATCAGTACCAGTGAATGTGAATCATTTAGTAAATGTAAATTGGTTTTTCTGGAAGCCAACAGAGTGGGAGATTTATGTGGTTGTAATTTGTTATTTCCTAGGGAAAAGTAATAGAGGTGAAAAAAAAGAGGAACAAAAAGAAAAGGAGCCAAACAAGGATGCAGTATCAGCTAAAGTCTCTGGTAAGGTACTCCTGGCTCAATCATTGTAGATGTGCTGGGAAGAGCACAGGTTACAGCCTACAGTTGTTCCCATCAGCAGCAAGCATCCTGCAGTATTAATAATTCTTCCCCTCTCAGGCTTTTGTTACTAGTTACATAAATCCATTGTTGCTTGTGCAAAATTCACAGGTACAGTGGCCACTGGCATCTCTTGAACACAAATAAACTAGGTCAAGCTGTAAGAAGTAAAATGACCTGTATGACAAGGTGTATATGGGGCAGAACCAAGAAGTCATCTGCTATAATGGGGTTTTGAACAGATTGAAAAGATCTACACTGACATTTTCTTTAACTAAATGAACAAATTCCATTCAAAACCAGTAAAAAATATAGTGTGACATAATATTCTAGGTGTCAAAGATATGTCCAAAGAAGGAATTTATACTTATCAAAAATCATTATACAGTGTGTAGAGGAATGGACACCATGCTTTCAAAGGACTGTTACTGATTCTTATCACATTAAAAGGGAACACTGAGAACAGGACAGTCTCCTGGCAAGTCTAGAGATGTTTTATGACTTGGGGACAATCCCTCAAGTAACTCAGTGTTCTGGAATGATATAAGATCATTCACTCATTAGTAAGCATCTGTTAAACATTGATGCTTAGTAGTTCTTCATGGGGGTTGTGAGGAAAGAACAAGTGAGGAAAGAGCACGTGGTAATCCTTATGCATGCAACCCTCGTATATAATTACCTTACTGCTGCACACCTGTTGTGTATAACCTTAACATAGCCATTGCAGAGGGGGCTTTGGGCTACCCTGCACTTAGGGTTAGCCTGACTCCTGCAAGCTTGTACTTCTAATCCATTTCATGTCTGGTTCCTTCATATGGTGACCGAGACCAGGGCCTTAGGGGTCACAAAAACAGTGTAGAGATATTTTATACGAAATTTAACTTATAGAGTTCCTCAATAAATCTCTCTTTTAACAATAAATATGTTCACTCAGAAAATTTAGACTATTCTATTAAAGCATATTTCAGAGGACAAAATATATGTCACAAAGAATTTGAGAAGACAAAATAAGAAAGTGATTTTCTGTAATACCTAAACCAAATTAGAATTGTACTAGTCAGTAAATTCCAAGTAACTAAATTCCCTTAACAATCTTATTAACAAAATCACAATCAGACAAAAGAAGTCTTAATAATTGTTTAGTGAATATACTAAATAAAATCTAAGAGTATACCCTATGTTTAGAAATAGTATACCAAGTCAGTAACTCCATATGCCTCTGCTGATAACAAATATTTTAATTTGTGAATGGGGGAAAAAACCCAAAAACTTGTGCATATAACTAGGCAAAATAAAACACTGAAAGATAAATATGGAAAAAAATTAACATAAAATATGTAGTTTATGAAATAATAATAACTTAAAGGAGAAAAATATATGGGGATATTCAATATTGTTCAGCCAAATCTTGGAAACCACCTGTGGATTTAATCCTGTCTTAGTTAATATCAGAGTGGATGTCTTTTTAAAATCATCACAAAATAATTTTACATTTAACATCATATATGCAAGAAATATTTAAACAGAGGAAAATTAAAAAGTGATGCTTTACTAATGAGAAAGAAAGACAGAAAATAATATTTTAACATTTGAAGCAGTTCAGTATTAGCAATAAACTATCATAACCATCATTATCATCCTCACCACCACTACCACCACTCACTCGGGGAGCACTTGTCTTCTACACAAGGATGACATAGCAGTGAACAAAACATGAGATTACAGGGTCAGAGATAAATTATTATTTGTTAAAAAAAAAAGAATTCTTTCTATTAAAAAAAAATTACTTGTAAACCAAAATGAATGACTGGGACAAAAGTCTCAATGATTTGAGAGAAAGTTTGTGGGCAATGCCCAGAGAAAACAAGAGTCACACAGGCGTCTGTGCTCAGTATCCTTCAAAAAGGTTTTCAGGAGGTTTTACATTTACATATTTTCTTAAAGGAGGAAGGCAAGTAAAATGATTGAGTTTGGTTAGATGAAGGAATAATTGACTTCGTCTTTGGTTTGTACCTAGGCAGGTAAGTGTTGCCAGTGTGAAATCTAATAAGACTTTAGTTTTAGGAGCTACACTTAAGATTACAGACCTAAAGTTAGTTCTCTGGGAAGATATGTGTCTTGAAAAGTTTCCAGGCCAGCAAAGAAAACAACTGGTGAGACCAATCATCTGGAGATGCCTGAGGCCTTCTGCCTTTACTTGGGGGTCTGGCTAGTCCATACTTCTTTGACACCAGTTGTGAAGTAACTGGTATTCACTTGGGAAAAGGAGGATATTTTTGTGTGACTCACTCTCCTGGCTTAACTTTCCCTTTGGCATAATGAGTTTGGAGGTCCTGAAATTTGTTTTATTACTTTATAGATTTTATTACAACACAGCAAGAAGCATGAGCTTCTTGCTTGTGCCCATTCCAAAGAGTGGTGTAGATATTTCTAGATGGATTCCATACATATAGTGGGTTTGTTTTACAGCTAAGGAACCCTAAACTTGGGAAAACACCATTTATCATAATGTAATATAGTTACTCTGCCCAGTGATTTCCCAAAGGAGACATCATCTTTATTAAATTGGACATATGAACAAATATACACTTTTTTGGAGGTGCAAACTTCATCTTCCAAGTATGTTCTCCATACAATCAACCTTAAAAAGTTAATCCAGAGCAAGTCTGTCAAAATTTTTCTCTGACAAGATGTTTAAACACAAGAGATCTATGGAAATTATTGTCCAATAATAGGAAAAATTTTAAATCCTACTTCTTAGTGCTTTAAGGAAATAAAAGTTTGCTTTTTAATTTAAAAAATATAATTCTTACTGCAATGATGAATTGGTGTGAAAGATGTAACAGAGATGCTGTCCCACCCAGTTGCTTAGGGACTAGGGATCAATGGTTCTACACGTTGAAGACTTTCTATAGCTGTAAAGATAAGAGAGAGAAAAGAAATAGGATATTTTTTATAAGCCATTCCTATAAGAGATTTCTATCATTATATTTGCTTTCTGTTGACTGTAGCTCAGATACGTGGTCATGCATAACTGCAAAAGAGGATATTGAACTTAATTTAGTTCAGAAATTATAGGAAATAAGCTTTGTTTATAGTTACTCAATTTCTGCTATGAGAAATAAATGTTACTTGAAAAGGCCGTGGTCAATTAAAAAGGTGAAGTTACTCTTTCCTCTAAGGAGGAGCACCGTAGGAAGATGATGATGGTAAAACATCAGAAATTTGGTTTTAGAAATGAAAAAATTGAGAACAGGTGCAGTGGGTGACTCACAACTGTAATCCCAGAACTTAGAGAGGCTATGGCCAGAGGATCACCTGATACCAGGAATTGAAGGCAAGCCTAGGCAACACAGTGAGAGACCATCTACAAAATTAAAAACAAACAAACAACAACAACAACAAAAACTGGCCAGACTTGGTGGCATATGCCTGTAGTCCCAGCGACTCCAGGGGTCAAAACAGAATCACATGAGTCCAGGGGTTTGAAGTCACAGTGAGCTTTGATTGTGCCTCTGCAATCTGGTCTTCCAGCCTGGATAACAGAGTGAGATCCTGTTCCTAAAAGAACAAAATAAAAGAAAGGAAAAATTTGAAATTCCCAACATACAAACTGTGTTGCTCAATATCTGTTTGAATACAGAGTATAAATTTCAGAGGGACCCAGGCTACTGATATAAATTTGGAAGTTGTTAGAATGTAAATTGTATTTAAAGCTTCAAGATCATGAGAGATCATCAAGGAAATGAGAGCCTTATGGAGAAAAAAATTTCAAAGATTGAGATATTTGTCACCGCAACAATAAAAGGCATGGTATTTTAGGTTATAAGGAGGCCCTAGTAAAAACAACTCAAAGGGAAATTGATTGAGCAACAGAAAGGCCAGGAGCATTGAAAGTTCTGAAAGTCAAATGAGGAAAATGTTAAACTGACAGAGGGGGTGATCGATTATGTCAAATATGGCTGAAAGGGAAAGCAAGATACATAGGAAGAATTTACGAGAATTAGAAATCTGGAAGTTATTGAGGAGTGTAAGAATAGTGTACATGGAGTATAGTTTGTGTAAATCTGACTGGAGGAATTGAAGAGTAAGTGGGAAGGAGAAGTTATTATAGAGTCAGTGAATCTAGATAATTCTTTTGAAAGATCACTCTGGAGGGGAAAGGAAATTTGAGACTAAAATTTGAGAAGACAATTAGTAAAATGAGATTCATTTTTGAATTACTATGGGGAGCTTAACTCTTGCCCCTAATTTTCCCTAAAGAATTGATGCAGGTTCCCAGCTCAGGGATGGATATTAACCTCCTTTGCTGGGCCAATCTAAGCTCAATAATCAGCTTGATTGCAAACCCTAAACAAAAGAACCTTGATACCAGGAGTCTGAAGCCAATCTGGGGCACACAGTGAAAGACCATCTCTACAAAAAAATAAAAAATAAAAAAAGTGGCCAGACAAGGTGGCACATGCCTTTAGTCCCAGCTACTCCAGCAATTGAAAGAGAATAACATGAGTCCAGGAGTATGAGGTTATAGTCCCACCTAAGCCACCACTCCCAGAGAAGAGAACAGGGCTGCCACTCCTGGAGCAGATAATGCACCCTAAAGTAGGCTCTATTCTTTTACAAGGGCAGTTTTAAAATTAACTTCTGACCACAAGGCCCTGGAACAAAATGGTTGTGGCATATTTTAGACACACATTAGACATCCATTCCCTCTCTTCAACATCCCTCACCTCTGCTGTGACCCACAGGATAGGAAGGCTGAATATAAACCCTAGACAAAAGACCAAAATGATCTTTCTGCTCAGGAACTCCCTAAACTGCAATGGAGGTTTTATCTTTCTTTTCTTCTTACATATCAGTAAAATCTATCCTTTTGCTTACTTGTGATGGCCCATGGATTCATTCTTTGAATCTCTGAGACCAAGGATCTGGCAGAGAGATTTTGGTTACAAAATCACTGACACGAGTCAAAAAAAGACATGAAGAAAAAGATACAAATTAATTTTAGTGTGTATACACAGGAGCCCTTAGAACGGCAGTTCTCAACCTGTGGGTTGCGACTCACAGGAATTAAAGGTCCACGGCATTAGGAAGGTTGAGAACTACTGCCTTAGAATGAAGATTCAGTGCCTCCATAGAGTTTATAACCTCATATGCCTTTCTGGTAAAATGGGTTCTAAGAGAAACGAGGAATTCTGTTGAAACCAATAAAGGATTGCTAGGATGAGGGAAAAAAAGATTGTCTGGTAAATAGTTCTCTTTGGAATTTGAATCAGTGTGAGAGACAGGATAGGGGCAATACTTTTCTTACAGAGTCTTTTCAGGTGTGGTCACATTCTTGGTCTTAGACACAGAGGAAGAAAAACCCATTTGTTCTGCTGGGTGGGACTGGATGAAAGGCAGTTAAAGAAACTAACTTTGTGGAGAATGCTGATGGTGGAATGGGAACGTTCAGAGAGACCTTGAGACTTCTTCAGTCAGGCCTGCCAAAATGCCACATTTGAGGGTAAAACATATATATATTTTCAAAACAGAGTCTCATTTTTGTCATCCCCAGTTGAGTGCTCCGGTGACATAGCTCACAACAACCTCAAACTCTTGGACTCAGAAGTTTGGAACTTCTTACCTGAGACTACGGGAGCCCACCCAACACCTGCCCAGGTATTTTTAGAGATAGGGTCTTACCCATGCTCAGGCTAGTCTTGAACTCCTCAGCTCAAACAATGGACCCACCCACCTTGGCCTCCCAGAGTGCTTGGATTACAGGCATGAGCCACCATGTTCATCCTGGTAAAATATTTCTTATTTATTATGTTAAAAAGAATAATCTAGTAAGAAGTAGTAGGTAGGGTGAACTCATGCTGAGGGGGAGAAGATCTTTTTAATCTATGTTACTTGATTCAATAATGTGAGACTATTTATAGCTCATTTATACTTTTCTTAAATTCACCTCAAGCTTTTAATTTCTTCAAAATTGGAAGTAATTTTTACATATTAGTTTTTAGTACAGGAGAAAATAATTGCTAATTCAATGAAAATATATCAACTACTCTAAAAAAGAAAACATAGAAAACTAGTAGAAAACATGTTGCATCATAGTCAGTGTTATTTCCAGATAGAAAATCATTCATTTACATATGATAAAACCTCTGCAAGTTGAACACCCAAGGGACTGTAACAAACTAGTCTATGTACAGAGGTGGTCAGCATTAGTTACTAGGCCTACTGTACCAATGTGTGCATGTGCTGTGTGTCCCATCTATGAAGATGAGGCCAACTTAAGGAAGTGTTCAATGTAGGGAGGTGGCCAATTATGGTGTTCTTCTGTCTATTGTGCTATATTATTTTAGCTAGTTCACAGATTCCACATAGGTCCTAGCTTAGCTTTTACTGAAATGATGACTACTATTCTAATCAAATTAAAATTATAATGGAATGATAATTTAATAAGTATTGTAAAGACGTATTTCAAGAGAGTGGAATTATAATAGGAGGATATTAGGGATGTAGAAACACAGAGGTGTTATGTTGATAACAAGGGATCTCTGAGACTCCTGAAGGAGCTTTGGGTCAGACGAAGGGGTTTTGACCTGAGGAATGAAAAGCCTTGACACAAAGTCTGTCGGGGACTGAGGAACTCTGGGAGGAGCCCTCCTGAGCTCACCTTGGGTCTGTATTTATTATCACAACGCAGGGAAAATTACTTAAAAGTTACTTATCAGATATCAGCACTAAAAAAGAGGAACAGAAAGTGTCAGACAGAATGTCTCCAACTTGTTTTTGCAAAATCTCAGACCTTAAGCAAAACCTCTGCCTTGGATACCAAGAGACCTTGGGAATCTAGAGCATCTTTCCCATAACCACGAGACCTGGCATTGCCACACCTCACATAGACATTGTCTCATGGAGGCTGGTTTTCTGATCTCCTGCATGTACTCAGCTCACGGTCTGTTCTCATGATCTCAAGTTGAGATCTCAAGCAAGGTCTCTCAAGCAGGAAGCAAGTCTTATACGAAAGATTAAGGGGCTTAATTTCCCCTACGCTCTCCTAGGATGAATGCAGATACCTTGTCTTGATGCTGTCTTGAGCAAATGCTCAACCTGGGAAGAACAAGGCCAGCCCCATAGTGGTGCTGCCCCACCTTAATCCTGTGTCAAGCAACTGCCATACCTGGAGTCAGGAAAAAAGCCCTGCTAATAAACAAAAGATTGCAAGGAATCCTACACCCCACAAGCCAGGCAGTCCAGGCACAAAAGGATTTGGAAAGTGATCTAGAACAACCTAAGGTTAATTACCATATGGTTAGCTATCTATTAAAGTTGTTCCATGGTGACTTCTGAATCATGAGGAGGCCCAAATCCAGACAGTTATAAACCAGGATGCCAGACCATTACCTGAGCCTACTATTACCACAAACAACCTGTTCATCATCTGCGGCAAAGAGACCTTGCTTTATCAACCTGTATCTTGCTCTTGCTCTGTAAATCTTTGTCTTCCTCAATAAACTTCATTTCACACTTGCCTTGCTTTTGGTAAGTCTGGTCAACACAAACCAAGAATTCAGACGACTGCAGCTGATAGAAGGAAATGATAGTTTTGTTTTGTTTTGTTTAAGTGACAAATATTAAGAGGATAGAATTTTAATAAAAATTGTAAAGAGGATGCAAGATTTTTGTCATATGACTAAATCAGAAGGAAATGTTTTTTAAAGAAGAATTGAAAAGAAGTAGTTGAAACTAAAAAGGAAGAAAAAGGTAAGGCTTGTAGCAGCAAGTTGAGATGTATTTAAGGGGATAGCACTAAGAGGGGAAAGGCATCAGCATTGAACCACGTTGATAGACAGTTGGGAATTATTTAACCTGAGTCTGTCTGCACATATGGATCACACAGAGCCTCTCTGAAAGGCCATATGGCAGGGTGGAGGGTGGGGGATCCATGCAAATTTAAGCTAATGACATGTTAATTAGCCTTAGGTTGTTCTAGGTCAGCTTCCAACCCTATCATGCCTATTCTGCTTGGCTCAGGGACTAATAAATGCTCTGTCCTCTTTGGCAGTTGGCACACTATGTTCTGATTGGCAGATTGGTAGAAGTGCTTGAGGCACCTACCTTTGTCCCCAGGAGGGCCAGAGGTTCCTCACTGTCTACCTACCTCTATGAGATCAGCTTTTCCATGGATGCTACACAAATAAGATCACTTGGGCTTGCTTATTTAATTTAACATAATGTTCTCCAAGTTTGTCCCTTCTGTCTCAGATAACAAGATATTACTCTTTTATGGTTGAATAGTATTCCATTATGTATATAACCAAATTTCTTTTTCCATTTACCCAGGTAAATTTTTTCACGTAAATTTATTCCATTTCTTAACAATTGTGAACAGTGCTGCAATAAGTCTGGGAATATAGGTATCTCTTTGAAGTAATGGCTTCATTTTCATTGGATATAATCTCTGTTGTGGAATTGCTGGATCATATCATAGTTTTATTTTTAATTCTTTGAGAAAACTATAATTTTTCCCAATGAGGGAATTAATTTACATCCCCATCAGCAGTGTGTGCGATCCCCTTTCTCCCCATCTTCACCAACATTTGTTTTCTTTTGTCTTTTTGGTAATAGACATTCTAACTAGAGTGAGTGATATTTACGTGATTTTCACTTTCATTTCTCTAATAACTAATGATGTTAACTATTTTTCCTATTCCATTCATAATTATGTAAGTCTTTTTTTTTGAGAAATGTTTATTAAGATTTTCTACACATTTTTAAAGCAGGTTATTATTTTTATTTTTTTCCTACTTAGTTATATTTCTTATCTATTCTAGATATTGTCATATATATGAATTGCAAATATTTTCTCTCATTCCCAGGCTGTTACTTCAACTTATTTATTGTTTTGTTTGCTGTAAAGAAGCTATTTAATTTGGTATAATCTCATTTGCCTATTCCTGCTTTTTTGTCAGTACTTTTGAGTTCTCATCTGAAGACCTTTGTCCAATCCACTGTCTTGAGCCATTTCCCCTATTTTTTTTCTAGTATCTTTATATTTTTGGAATTACAGTTAAGTCTCTATCCATTTTGAATTGATTGGAAGACATAGTGAAAGGTAGGGTTTCAGTTTTATTCTTTTAAATGACTATACTCAACTTTCTCAGTACTTTTTATTAAAGAAACAGACTTTTCCACAATGGGTGATCTTTGTGCCTTTGTTGAAAATCATCCTATATTCTGAGGCATATCACCACCTTCAACCTCTCCTCACCACACACACCCAAGCACACACACACACACACACACAGAGGCACAAACACACACATAAATAACAGAGAGCTCTGGGCATGGGCATTTCCTACCCCTTTCAAGGTAAAGCAAACCATCCTAAGTAAACTCTGTGTGAATTAGTGATGATTTTCAGCATTTTTAAAAATATGACCACTATAGAATGACAATAACGATAAATATTTGAGAACTAGCTAATATTTACACATGTCCATTTCTGACTGTCATCAATGCATAAACAATGATAAGGAAACAAAAGAATTTAAGAAGTTTATTCAGGGGAATTTTTGTAAATGAGTACATCATAGGATTGCAATGCATGTTTGAATATTGTAAAATCTTGCCAGGAATGTACTAGTTAATATTCACCTAGCTAATATTTGTTTAATTAATATTAATATTTTCCATTTTATAAGCTTAAATGCTTCAAATTTGTAATATATTTATTATAATTGATGTCAGAGAAGAATGGACCCCACTTCGGATGTAATTAATTAATAGAAATTTATTGATAATTTGGTACACCTGCAGGTGTACCTGCAGGGAGCTGTTGTGGTGTGCCAACAAGCAGCCTCAAATAGTAGGTGAGAAATCCTTTTATACTATTATTCTGCATAATCATACACAGTCAGCAAGCTAGCACAATACAGAAGCCAATCATAGCGGGTTAGCACAACTCAATACAGCTCAGGGGTCACAAGATAAAGGTACATCATTTACACAACTTAGGGTGGGGGTACATAAATTACAAGATACATTACAAGTACATTACTTCATGATCATAAGATGAGGGTCACATAGTTGAGGGGTACAAAACAAGTGTTGAGTAATTTTCCGAGAATAACTTGGGACCTTTTCATCAAAGGCTCAATCTCTCCCTTCACTCAACCCTCCCTGCATACTTTCTTAATTTCAGGGTGCTTCTTTACCCTTGAGGGGGCTAGGACTAAAACATTTAGGAGAGGTTTCCTATTCAAGGATAGAGGGCTTGTTCCCCACTGGTCTTAGGGAGGGTCAAGGGCTGGGGTCTTGGCTATTACAATAATGAAGTAGGTACCCCAGCAAAATCGCTGTACATGAAGGCATAGCACATTTTATCAAATGTTCTTGGGACATTTGCAGTCCAACTCACTCCCTGTTTAGTTATTTATTAGCAAAAGAAACCAAGAAAACACCATGGAATATTATGCAGCTATAAAGAAAGATGGAGACTTTGTGTCCTTCATGTTCACATGGATGGAGCTGGAAAATGTTCTTCTGAGCAAAGTATCACAAGAATGGAAGAAAAAGTATCTAATATACACACTCCTATTATGAAATTAATTTATACCTTTTATATGAAAGCTATAACCTAATAACAGCCTAAGAATATGGGGAGGGGGGAATGGGTGGAAGGAGAGGGATTGGAGGGATCATGTCTGTGGTTTATCTTACAAGGGTACAAATGAATCTTTCTAAGAGTAGAATATGAACGTTTTAACACAATAACTAAGAAAATGACATGAAGGCTATGTTAACCAGTTTGGTGGAAGTGTTTTGGATTGTGTGTGAAAACACCACACTGTACCCCAGAAGTGCATTAATGTACATAGTTACCATTCAATAAAAAAGAAAAAAAAAGAGTATAAGTATAAATGTCTTATCACAACAAATAAAGTAAGGGGATGATTATGTTAACAGGTTTGAAGTGAGCTTTCCACATTGTATATCAAATCAGCACATTATAACCCATATATGCATTAATGTACACAGTTTGATAATAAAAAAAATACGTTTTGAAAAGCTAAAAAAAAAAAAAGAAAGAAACCAAGAGAACATCAATACCTAATGTAAATTAGAATGTAGACAAATGAGTTTGCATCTGAGAAAAGTGAGAGTCTGGAGCAAAAGAAACTATCAAGTACTATAATGAAAACAAAAGAAGGAGCAAAAGTTATAAATCTTTTTGAGAAGAAGTAAAGTGACCACAAAATGCTCAGCTTGAATGAAGAGGCAAAAGAAAATACATTGACAGGGAGAACACGGATGAGTACAAAGGTTGATCTCAGAAGGGGGAGTATTTGTAACGAGTGTGTTTGATGAGTACATTAAATGCCAGTAAACATTGACCCTAGAAATGAAATGTGATTTCAGAGGATACAATTTAAAGAATATTATTTAAGTAAAATAATGATAAATGTAAGCTATTCTTCTATTCGCTGGATGTTGAAGCAGTGTGTTTGCCTTTGGAAAGAAAGGAAAATGGACTTGTCACGTGACAGTTTTCAAGTCATTGCACAACTTTTTATTTAAAATCTCTTCTTATGTAAAAAAAATTTACTTGTATATAAATTCAAAAACATTTATATAAAACTTGGTCAATGCTTTATCAGTAATATAGTTGTATGTAAACAATGAGAGAGAAATTAATATAAATATCAATTTTAATGAAATACTGTCCCATTGCTTGAAGAATTTTGTCGTAACTACAAATCAAATTCACATACTCTTGCATATGTATGTATCCTTATATTTTATAGAAATTACCTTTTACTGAAAATTAATCCCCCTCAATTGTACTAATTTCAGGGTAAGAAAAGTCTTGAAAGTAGATTTTTCATTATTAGAAATCAACACTATGGGTACTTGGTATTATCAGGTATTCAAACTAAATTTATTTTCTCTTTACATATGAAAGGTTGATATGTGTTTTAACATTGTCATATTAATGTTATTTTCAATTAGACTGTACCTTCTAGTATATTACTTCAAATGTATGCTATCGATTCTTTTCCAAGAATTTAAGATGAAATTGGTACATGCTTTACAATGCTTTGTAAGCTGCCTGTATTGTGAAGGATGTTTGCCTTATTTATTAACATTTAAAAATAATAAAGTTGCTGCTTCCTAAGCCAGTCACATTACTTAAGAGTAAGTACCACAAGAGAATATCATTAAAGTGTTAAAAATCATATTAATAATGGATTTGTACAATAAATCACTTAAATTGATTTAGTGGTGAAATGAGAAGAGAATCAATAAGAAAATTGAGTTTAGTTAGCTGATGCATATAGACTTACAGTCTAATGAAACCTTGAATTGAAGCTGGCATACATCATGATTTAATTCTTAAATGCTTACCACACAAAACATTTAACAAAAATGCCTCATTAATGCACAGTATGAATTCAAAAAATCTTTAATTTTGCTTGGACAATTTTTGAAAATGCATTTATGACATTTTAAAAATTATAAAATTAGAGGTAGGAACTTGTATATCCTATAATATTGAAATTTTTATTATTTGTGATAAAAATAATCTACTAATTGCTCAATAATTTGAAATTGCATTAAATGATTATCTTAACATAAGGTTTTCATTTTATTGAATAGCATTTAAAAGAGGAGAAAACTTGATAAATTCTTCTAATTCCCCCTTTTCCTTTGTTTTTGAGAAAAACATAAGTGGATAAGAAAAATACCAAAGGGAAAATATAAAAAATTATTTAGTGTTTTTTTTCTTTTTTTTTTGCAGTTTTTGGCCAGGGCCAGGTTTGAACCCACCACCTCTCTTATATGGGGCCGGCGCCCTACTCCTTGAGCTACAGGCACCACCCTTTAGTTTTAGTTTTTTTTTTTTAAGGACAACTATAAGCAGAATGTTGTTACCTTTGATGGGAGAGAAAATAACTAATAAGCAGAAATAGCAAAGGAGGTTAAGAAATTGTAGCAAATTTCTAAAGAGTACATAAGGTAATATTATCTTCTCCAAAGGTAAAAAGAAATATATATATATATATAATACTAACAAATTACATACCAACTGATAATGGTTGGCAAGCTGTGAGGATATATATACCTCCTGGAGAGGGTGATGATTGGCATTAGTATTACAAATATTAGTAAACATTAGTCATTGCACTACAGTCTTTGCACAAAATGGCTAGGGGTATTTAAAAATAATTCTGACATACATAAGATAGCACATCATAAGTGGCCAAATATATGCTGC